>VXBT01000607.1:10133-29292 GCA_013400235.1 Oriolus oriolus
GAAGAGGAAAGGGAAGGGGAAGGGGAAGGGGAAGGCGAAAGGGAAGGGGAAAGGAGCACCTGGAGTTGCTAATCCAGGGGGTTGACATCATTACCAACCCACCCATTCTTTCCAACCTAACCAGCCTCTTCAACCCAGATACCCTTTCCAACCCAGCCACCCTTATCAATGCAATCACCCTTTCCAACCCATCCATTTTTTCCAACCCAACCAATCTTCCAACCCAACCCAACAAACAGCAGAACAGTGCCCCTGATCCTGCAAATATTCCCCAAGCATCATGGCTGCCCACATCCAGGTTCTGACTGCTCTATCCTGTCTAACTGGTGCCTTTTTGATGGTGGAGATTTGAAACCTCCCCTCGATCGACTGACAAAACACCTTCAATTGAGCTGCGGCGGCTCCACGACCTCTCGTGCACCTTTTGTCTTTCAAAGCACACACAGGTGCTGCAGCAGGGCGTATTTGAGGACTTGGAAATGGTTTCTTCCCCTTTTGCTGCCGCGGTGTCCGTGGGGAGCCGAGCGCCAGGATGTGCTGTACAAATCCATTTGTTGCAGTAAACAGCCCTGGGCAAGCGCCTGCGCTCCCGGACCTTGGCGGGATTCCTTGGAGGGTTTGTTCCTCCTTGCAAATTTAAAGATATGAACTCAGGAGAGACCAGAAGCTTCTTCCTGGCCTGAGGCCAAGCATGCAAAGTGTACAAACAGACATTGACAATTTTATACACAACACCAAAAAAAGAACAATTAAAACAGCTGAAGCAAATAATATTTGAACTAAACTGGGCAGAAGGTCAGCCACCATTTCACAGAATGGAATCATGGAATGGATTGGGTTGGAAGGGACCTTAAAGATCACCCAGTTCCACCCCCTGCCATGGGCAGGGACACCTTCCACTGGGCCAGGTTGCTCCAAGCCCATCCAACCTTGAACGCTTCCATAGACAGGGATCTTAAAGGTCTTTTCCAACCTTAATGATCCCACGATTCATTAAATTTAGAGGCAGCTCTCAGCCCTGGCAGAATCCACCTGGAAAATTCTGACCTGCTGCCAGGACCAAAGCCAGGACCAACGTTTCTGTGTTCTACCACTCACCAAATTCCCACCTTTCTGCTGAGGCTGGGACTAGCAGGGAACTGTGACAGGAGTTTCCTTGTAGGAACCTGGCTTTAGTTTCCCTTTCCAAGGCCCCATCACCTTCCCCATGGAGCTCCCATCAGATAAGCTCTATTTAAGGCTTTGGTGGCTGTGAAAATAAAAATAAATAAACCAAACCTCGCTGGCAGTGCTGGGACAGGCTGAGCCTGACCCTGTTATCGCTGTGACACGAATTCCATTAAAATCTGGAGTGGCAACAGAGATAAGTTCCTATTGAAGACCAGGGATGGCAGTGAAATTCCAGCAGAGTCTGAAGTCAATGGCAAGTTCAGCCCCCCTCGTCCTTGAAATAATGATTCGGCCATGGTGGCTGCAAGTTTGGAGCGTCACACAGAACAGCACAAAGTGATTTTTTCCAAAAGATGTTCCTGGAGAAGGGCTGCAAGCAGAGGGAGGAAATGAGGCTGACATCGCGCTTGACGCAGACAGCAACAAACACTGTTGGATTTACTCTGCTTCTACAGCGTGGGAGGGGTTTCAACAAAGTTCAGCTGCTTTTTAGGGCCTCAGAAAAGAACAGAGATCTTCAAGAGGCGCATAAAAATGTGAAAAACTCCAAGACCTGGTAATAATCCCGCTTTTTCTGGTGTTTATAACGACAGCAGCAGGGAACTCTCACGTCACGGTCCAACTTCTTTTCGATCTACTTGACCTCAACTTTCACCGGCTGCACAGAGCAATGAAGTGCTGTCTCAGGCACAGCCTAATTAGCCCTGAAAAATCGGATTCATCCAAAGGAACAGCACAGGGAAGATCCAGCTCCTGTTCCAGAAGCCCCGTAGCTCCAAAACCCCCAGCACCAGTTTGGGATAATTAACATGACGAGGCTGGGTCCGGTCCGGTCCCCCTGTGCAGCGAGCATCAGCCGCTGTCAATTTAACTCAGTAAGAGAGAACCTGTCAAGTTATTTCCAGGGTTAACAACTCACACTGTTTAAAGTATAAATTCCATGTCTGGCCTGAACTTGGCTGCTTTCAGGTTCCCACTCTTGGGTCTTGTGATGCTTTTGTCAGACACATTAAACAGGTTCGATGATCAGAACCATCCTCCCCACGTGGACGGGGATAAACCACATCAAGTTGCTTTTGGAAGGATTTTTTCCCTCAAATTAAGGTAACGAGGACTAAACCACACCGGGGCTGGTTCCACCGTGGGGAGAACCTGAGCAGAGAAGGCTTTCAAAGGCACAAAGGAGCAGTTAAATGCTCGTTTCCCACTGAAAATCACGGACCCCTGGGTGTTCTGCTCCATTTGTGAAACTTTGAAAGCCTCCTCCCCTGTCTTGGACAGATTAATGGGAAATAATAAAAATATCATTTAAACGTGGAGTCTCAGGGAGGTGATTCAGCTCCCAGCCCCGGCTGCCACAGTTGTCAGTAAATTACGGAGAAAAGAAACACAAAATGATCCTTTTCCATTCCCTCCAATTACACAGGGGTGGTTCTGCCTCTGATGAGCGATTTTGAGAGCCTTTCCCCTCATCCAGGTGGAAACCTGCACAGTAAGGAGTGGAGAGCTGGGGTAAAGGGGGGGCGAAAGAGGGCACCCCAGCAATTCACGGTGTGCCAGGACACAGAGCACTGTCACCAGGCGCCAGGTGACATCCGTCGTCTGACGGGGAACACACGATGCCAGGGAAGGACGGGAGAGGAGAGAACACAACCCCTGTCTCCTCTGCACCAGCTGTTCCCAGGGGACGGCTGTCAGGAAGGGAGAGTTCCCAACAAAGCCGGCTGAGGAGCGAGAGATAGCGCGGAAAAAGAAGTGAACAATGAAAAATGACACATCACAGGTGCACAAAATAAAACAAATCCTGATTTTAGAGCCTGGGACACACACACATGGCTGAGCTGCCCCACTTGCTCAGGTGCAGTTTAACTCCTGGATCTGCCTCATTCCTCCTGTTTCCCCCCACCAGGATGTTCAGGAACTGCAGAGCATTCCAGTTGTTCCACATACTCTTATGTAAAACAGCTTTGATGCTTTCATGTTGTAAATGTGAAACTTTCAACTCTAAGAGGGGATTTTGGCTGGTGAAGTCCAGACCCGGGACAGGATAAGGGGGAATGGTTTCCCACTGCCAGAAGGCAGGGATAGATGGGATGGTGGGAAGGAATGAGGGTGGGGAGGGGCTGGGGTGGAATTCCCAGAGAAGCTGTGGCTGCCCCTGGATCCCTGGCAGTGCCCAAGGCCAGGCTGGAGCACCCTGGGACAGTGGGAGGTGTCCCTGCCCACGGCAGGGGTGGCACTGGATGGGCTTTAGGGTCCCTTCCAACCCAAACCATTCCAAGATTCCCTCCCTCATTTACACCCGGGATCAGATCCCTTTCTAGCCCATTTTTATACCTCTCTGGTTCTTGTTAGTTGACCTCCCACAAGTGAAGAGGGAAATGAATGGGAATTCCTCAAAACCAGCTTTACTGTGCTCCAAGGGAAAGGCCAGGACCTCAACAGCCAAAAATTTCATGGGGAAAAGGAATCCTTGCTCCACTGAGAAAGGGAATTCTTGCTTAGTTGAGAAAAGGAATTTTTTATAGCTCCTTTTCAACATGGGAAGTCTGAGGTCCAGGCTCAGGAGAACAAATCTGTCCCACTCCACACGAAAACTGCACTTAATGAGGCAGCCCAGGTCTGACGCCCCCAGCACTCGTTGGTTTGACGGCCACAGTTGTCCATCTTTGATGGAAAATTTGTGCTGATTTCACGGTGGCTGCTTGGAGAAAAGTCACCACACGTCACAGTTGTTTCATAGCTGGGGGGCAAGTGGAGAAAATGATTTAATTAGGTTCCTGTAATAACATCTCCATTTCCAAATGGCTGCCCAGATGTGTTAGCAGGGAAGGATTTCAATTACTCTGTTTCCTTTAATTCTGTGACTTTAATGCTGATGGAGGCCGAGAAAGGCTGAGATCAAAAACTAAACCAGGAACTCTTTGTCCACAGAAAGTATTAAACGTGTTGAATATATTAAATAAATGTATCCATGGATGCATGGAGCATTTCACACTTCATCTCCCTGCAGCCGCATCCACGTGCAAAATCCAAGCCCGTATCAGAATGAGGGAATCAGGCTGGAAAAAACCCTCAACATCATCAAGTCCAACCATTAACCCATAACTAATTACTGCAAACATTTGTATTGGTGGCGATGCTGCCCAGTCAAGGCCACCACCACAAACACAACCCTGAGGAGAGGAGTGTCTGGGTGCTGGATCAGTTCCCACAATTCCAGTTGCAGAGTAAGGAAAAGATCAGCCAAGACTTTGTGGCATCCCCTCATGCTCGACTAATCCCTCACCTCATCTTCCAAAATCACAAAATATCCACCTTCTACCAACACAAATCCATAAAATCATCAGTGTATCTTGCCTGGGAATTTCAGGAGCTGGCATAAACACAATTCACCAAGTCTTGATGATCCATCTTCTCCGTAGGGCTGGGTCAGCCTGGGTGTGGATGTGTTGGGTCAGCCTGGTTAGGGATGTGTGGGGTCAGCCTGGTTAGGGATGTGTTGGGTCAGCCTGGTTAGGGATGTGTGGGGTCAGCCTGGTTAGGGATGTGTTGGGTCAGCCTGGTTAGGGATGTGTGGGGTCAGCCTGGTTAGGGATGTGTTGGGTCAGCCTGGTTAGGGATGTGTTGGGTCAGCCTGGTTAGGGATGTGTTGGGTCAGCCTGGTTAGGGATGTGTTGGGTCAGCCTGGTTAGGGATGTGTTGGGTCAGCCTGGTTAGGGATGTGTTGGGTCAGCCTGGTTAGGGATGTGTTGGGTCAGCCTGGTTAGGGATGTGTTGGGTCAGCCTGGTTAGGGATGTGTTGGGTCAGCCTGGTTAGGGATGTGTTGGGTCAGCCTGGTTAGGGATGTGTTGGGGCCAGTCTGGCTGTGGATGTGTTGGGTCAGCCTGGTTAGGGATGTGTTGGGGCCAGTCTGGCTGTGGATGTGTTGCTGCTGACAGAAGTATCAGGGCAAATAAAACATAAATAGACCCCAAAGAAGAACCCAACCAGCAGCTTCTGCCTCCTAATTCCTCATTAGAGTGTCGATGCCTCATCTCAGCTCATCCTGCTGTACCCTCACTCCATCTGTTCCATCTCTAATTTCACCATCAATCAAAATAAACAGAATTCCTGAAAATGTGAAAGAAATCTGGTATTTCCGAGTTCCTTTGTCTCCTCGAAGACTTTACACCCTCCTGTTTGGCACGGGCAGCTTTCCAAGCTGATTTTATTAGGGAATACAACAAATTGGAGAACCCAGAGCCCTCCTAGAGAGCTCTCGTAAAACTCCATGGTTGGATGGAAGCTGGAACAGATGGGAGAGCTCCTCCAGGCTCTACATTAACCCTGCTGTTCCCTGACTGGGGGCCAAAAACACTTTCAAAAAGTACAGGGCTAAAAATACATCTCCAAGCCAGAGATGAACCAAAGTTTCAACAAACACCAACAAGATGGGTGACACCCTTTTGCTGGGATGACAAACAGCTCCTTCGGGGGAAATTCAGGGATTTCAGCCTCTCAGTGTCTGGAAGAGGGGAGTGTTTAAGGGAAAGATGTTTCGAAGGAATTTGGTGGCCGCTGGTCCATTAGAGCTGGAATCCTTCAACCATCACCTCATTACATGGAGAGCAAAGCCAAGAGAGCGCAACGAGGGCCATAATTGGGGTGGAGAAGCGGAGCAGAATTCCTGGGGGGAGATTTGCCATGCTCCACTTGGTGCTGCTTGATAAAAACCCCTCCATTCTTGCTGCCGAGTACACAAATTCCTGTTAGATTCCAAAGGAGCTGTCGGTGTCCAGAGTCTTTTAATCTCAGCCTGTTCAAGGTTTTCCATACTCACCTTCCCTCCCTGCCACACAGGGGCTGAATGACACAAATCCACAGCTGCCCTGGGAGCTCTTGGATACCACAGGGTGAGGATTTCCGAGGTGTCAAAGGGATTCAGGCAACCCCAGGGTGCTCTGAAGGGTCTGATGTGGAAAATGCTCCATCTCTGCAGTGAGGACTCCTCCTTTCATGGAATCATGGAATGGTTTAGGCTGGAAGGGTCCTTGAAGCCCATCCAGTGCCACCTCCTGCCACGGGCAGGGACACCTTCCACTATCCCAGGTTGCTCCACCCTGGCCTTGGATACTTCCTGGAATGGGGCAGCCACAGCTCCTTTTGGGAATTCCATTCCCTCACTGCCCTCACAGGGAGGAATTCCTTCCCAACATCCCATCTCACCCCTCTTTCAGTTTAAAAAATCCATCTCTCTCACTCCCATTCCTCTGCTGTTATTCCAAACCCTCAGGTGGGCAGACACCCCATAGCTCCATACAAGCCATGCAGCACCGTGTCCCTAAAAGCCACCCCTAAGGGAACAGCCTAATCCTGGAGGAGCAGGACCCAAACAGCTGAAAAAACCATTAAAAACCCTTTTTTTTTTCCCCTGAGCAGGCATCCAAAAGCCTCATCCAGAGGAGCAGATCCCTGCCCTGGTTTGTGGGATGATTATTCCCCCAAACACACCCACCAAGCTCCACTGCTCATCCTTTCTGCTGACAGGCACGAAGGTTAATTGGTCACAACTGCATTTCTAATGTCCCGGCTGAGAGAAATGCCAGGAGCCAGAGGTAAATCACACAACAACCCACTTGCTGCCTCCGAGTTTAAATAAATAGAAATTCCAGGCTAATTAATATTTAGGAAATGCAAAAGTTGTCATCTTAAATCAGGCTGAAACACAATAATCACACTAAGTGCTTACTTCAGCAAAATACCCCTGAAATACAAAGTGTTGGTGAGTTATGGGAGTATTTATCCCCTTAATTGACTCCTGGCTCTGGCAGAACTCCATTACCCAGGAGTTAGGAGGAAATTTAATTCTGATCCTCGTGTTTGCACTCAAGGACTTCTGTTTGACTTGGGTTTATTTTCGGCGGCGGGACCGAAGGGCCGCGTTTTTTCCAGTTGCAATCCTGCTCAGTTGAGCAACAAATGTGACATTTCGTGTTTCATCTGCTGACCTTCCATTTATATCTGGGAAATTTTTCATCCTGTTCCCCTTCTGTTTCCCTTTCCAGATGTCCCTTAAGGCAAGAAGGAACTTGGTGTTGTAGCAGGCAGAGTCTGGTAGGAATTATTTAGACAAAGAGGGGATTTCAGACACTCTTTTCTTGGGTTCAGTGAGCAGCTTGGCTGCTGCCTGGGCCCTCAGTTTCCATGGAATCATGGAATATCCTGAGCTGGAAAGGACCCTCAAGGGTCTCTGAATCTGTGTCCTGGCTTGGCAAGGGACAGCTCCAAGAATCAACCCGAGAAACCCCAAGAATCATCCCAATCACGCTTCATTTTTAAAAAAGAATTCTTCACCAAAAGAGTGGTCAAGCACTGGAACCAATGTTCCCGGGGCAGTGGTGGAGTCCCCACCCCTGGAAGTGTTCCAAAAACGTGCGGATGTGGCTCTGGGGGCCCTGGGTTAGTGGTGGCCTTCGCAGCGCTGGGTTGGACTCGATCTTAGAGAGCTTTTCCCACCATAACAATTCCACAATGCTCTGGTTCCACGTCCCTGGGAGCGCTGTCCCAGTGCTCCTGGAGCTCTGGCAGCCTCGGGGCCGTGCCCATTCCCTGGGGAGCCTGGGCAGTGCCTCACCACCCTCTGGGGGAAGAACCCTGACAGGAATCGGGGCTCCTTGTGCACAACTCCTTGTCCTGAGGGTGAATCCAAAGCGTTTCCGCTGCTCCCAAAAACCGATTGTTTGAGGGTCACTTCCCGCACACCACAAGCAGCCCCAGAGCTGTCTCCCAGGGCGAGGACAGCTCCTGTGCAGCCACGGTTTGTGTGACAACTTGACCCAGCCAGAGGCACAAAACCTCTCCTTAAAGCCGGGCTTAAAATCATCCCGTTAAACAATCCCCGTGCTGGGAGAGGAGGGAGCGCGATCGCAGCTCCTCTGGCGCCCACACCTTTGCCCAAGGGTTTGCTGGGGTTTCACAGCAGTTTGGGAAGGTCAGCACTCGGGCTGCTCCAGGGGATTCCTCCTGTAAACCATCCCAAAACCTGCTGCCTCCTTCCCACAGGCACGAGGCTGGAGCTGCTCCTCCCAGTTCTCCTGTGTGTGACACATTTTGGTGTTTTGGCAAGTTCAGGAGGTGTTTGTCACATTTGCCCAAAATAAAATTTATTATTTCCTGCACTAATAAACCACCCTGGAAACCTGCACAATTCCCACCTGGCCCAGGACTGAAGGAGCTAATTGTGCCTCTCGGATCAACAGCGATTCAGACAGGCAGCGCTCCGGGACAGGGGACTGGAAATAAACTTACAGGAGTGTTGGCACTCAGGATTTCACAGCTTAAAGAGCAGGATTTCACAGATCAGATCAAGGACTTCACACATTAAACCCAGGACTTCGCACATTAAAGAGCAGGATTTCACAGAATAAATCCAGGAGTTCACAGATCAAATCAAGGACTTCACAGAATAAATCCAGGACTTCACATATTGAATCTAGAACTTCACACATTAAGGGCCAGGATGTCACAGAATAAATCCTGAACTTTACAAATTAAATCCAGCATCCTGAACTGCAGCAGGAAGCAGAATAGGAGCTCATGGAGAAGCAACGTTGTGGGAAGAACTGCCATGAAAAGAAATCTCACTGAAATCCATGGGAGTCCCTGTGCGGATTCAGCATTTATGGGTTTTATTTTATTTTAGCATCTGGAGCCAGTTTTGGAGGGTTTTCTGTGAGCTGACCTGGCCCAAAGGGAAGAAAGTTGAGAGGAGTTCAAAAATCCACACTTCCCAGCCCAGGTATGGATGATCCAACGCAAACCCCGACGGAAGATCAGAATTCCTGATGTAAGAGAAGCGCTGTGCTTGCAGGGAACAGGGACAGGAGGGAGCTGGGGCAGGGAAAGGGAGCACGGGGAGGGAATGAGCCGGAGAGCCCAGACTGGGAATGGAAAAAGCCTCAGTTCCAGGGATACTGGGCAAAACAACACAAAAGACTCCTTGTCCGGCTCCAGTGCTCGAGCGGAGCCAAGTGCAGCAGAGCTGCTCCCCTTCCCTGCCTCCAGTGAGGAAAATCAAACCCAGGGAGCTGCTTTGTTCTGCTGGGCGAGGGAACCGAGATGAGACTCGCTCACAAAGCCACAGTGACGCCCCTGCTCCGCCTGAGAGCAGCAATCGATGGCTCTGATCCCTTTTGGAGGCACCCGACGAGGACAGGCATTGGAAGGGAGGTTTGATGGATGCTCCAGGCCCTGTCGGTGCCTGCTCCATTATCCAGCAGCAGCAGGGCTCTGCTGGCACTGTCAGGGGGACAAACCCCCCTCCCTGACTGTGATGCCTTTGGCTCTGACCTCCTGGACCAAACTGTCAGCTCCCCCACTGCAACCCAGCCTTGGACATTCCAGGGATCCAGGGGCAGCCACAGCTGCTCTGGGAATTCCATCCCAGCCCCTCACCACCCTTACCCTCAGAATTCCTTCCCAATCTCCCATCCCTCCCTGCCCTCTGGCAGTGGGAAGCCATTCCCTGTGTCCTGTCCCTCCATCCCTTGTCCACAGTCCCTCTCCAGCTCTTCTGGAGCCCCTTTAGGCCCTGGAAGGAGCTCTGAGGTCTCCCTGGAGCCTTCTGAACATCCCCATCGCTCCCAGCCTTTATTTTTTATTTTCTTATTATTTTAGCAGCACAAAACCCCTCCCAGGTTGCAAACAGGGCCTGGGAAAGCTCATTAAAGGCAGAGCGTGGCGCAGTCATTGTTATTGAGATCTCAGGTTTAATTCTGCAGAGGAAGCAACCCCCTCGGTGCTCTCGGGGTGATCAATACCCACCTCGTATCTGCCTACAACAGGGACACACACGGTGACACCGAACTGCCACCACACACTTCCTGCAGTCCCTGCGCTCAGATCCCTCATTTCCATGCTGGAGTCATTAGGAGAGGTCCCGAACTGCTCCCAGCCAGGGAGGCTCGCCCCAGGCCAGGATTAATGAGTCTGACTCGGAATTCCGACTCCACACACCCAGAGCGGAGCTGCAGCCCCTGAAGCGGTAGCCAGAGCACGAAGAAAAGCTCCTGGCACGGGGAGAGAGGCCCGGACCCGAACCAAGACCGGAGCCACCAAAAGCCCCATTGCTTTATTCTCACTGTGAAATTGATGCCTAAAAGGCCAACCTGGGAACAGAGACCAGCCAGGAGTGAGGGAATAAAGGTGGATATTTACTGGAAAGGCCTTCAGAGGCACACCCTGGGCAGGCCAAAGGCTGCACCCGAGATGGACCCCGAGTCACGAGTTCTTCACACTGTTACAGGTTTGGTCCATTTGCAGATCGGCATAAATTGGCCAATTAAACTTTAGCTAATGATGGAACTGCCCCTCAGCTCGCCCCCCTTCTCAAGGTGCTGGGTTACACATTTTGGGCCTGGGACGGGCTGGGTGTCCTTGGAGAGCAGGCCTGGAGAGGCTTTGTTATGTCTGTGTGAGCATGAGAGAGCAGCAGCTGACAGGCTGCGAGGCAGCTCAGAGTCACACACTGGGAATGCAGGATTTGAAAAATACAAGAGTTAAAACCTAAGGCATCAAAATAAACAGCTCCAGGCGCTTTGATTCCACGGCCCAGACCAATTCCTGGGAGCTGAAATTCCACACCAAATTCCGCACGCGGGGAGCCGTTTGTGCTCGGGTTTGTGCCCGCACAAAGCCGCAGAAGTGTCTGTGGATGAGTCTGCGCTGGATGAAATGTGCACGGAACGGAGGGATTGAGGATGGAAAATAGCACAAAGGCCTCGTTCGTTTCGTAGTATCGATTCCAGCGCTCATCCTTCAAAAGCAATCAAAAACCTGCAATGAAGGGAGGGGCTGCAGTTCCCAGCGTTTCCAGTCAGTCCCTCCATTCCTGCCTGGCTCATCCCAGCAGGGAAAAGGGTTGCCCCAAGCCGAGGGCACAAGTTCAGGATTCAGGAGCAATTCCTTGCTGAAATTTCCCAAATGTGACTCAAACCCCTGTGCCTCGGTTTCCCTGCAAAGCTGAGTTAAGGTTTCCCACCCCACGCGGAAAATGGGAATATTCAGGCATCAGGCACTGCCTGTGATCAGGAAACACACAAAATAATTAACATTTAGCACTAACAACCCTTGTGCTTTTAACAACACACACCTGCATTGGTACCTGTATTTATTCATTTTTTAATTGCATATTCTGATGTTTTCAGCTCAAAATCTCAGTAAACAGATTCATAAGTAAAGGAAATTGATCAGGAAAGGAAATGGGACTGACTTCATCCCAACACAGGATCCTGCCAAGAAGGTGAAGCTGCCTATTCCCTTCTGTTTTAAGAGTCAAACCCCACCTAGAAAGGCGACTAAACTGATAAATTTGGTTATAAACATGACATTATCCCACACTGGATCCCGGAGGAGCTCCAGACAAAACCTCCTTGTCACCCCCATGCCCCATGAACGCCTCCACCTGCTTATCCCAAAAGAAATCTAATTCCCTTCATTTCCTCCACCCCAAAGTTGGGGAGTAAACTATATGTGTAATTACAAACTTTCCACTCGGAGCAGCTATAATTAATGAGCCAAGGAATCTGCAAGATGCCTGGAGCAACCTGGATTCCTCCCGGGGACCCCGGCGCCGCTCGTGGTGCAGTTCGAGTCGCTTCCCATTAGTTTTAGGAGCTGGAGTGCCCCCCCAAGGCATTAATCACGGAATGCTGCAGCTCCCGGACTTTTAATTACCCTCACTCCGTGTGCCGGGCATGGATTGTCCCACCCTGGTAATAAATGGCCTTCCCGGGGCTACCGAGGTGATGCCGCGATGATTTTTTGCTTTTTCTTTTATACCCCTTTTATACACTCTCTTACACAGCTTTTATGCATTCTCAGTGCTTTTAGCCCACACAGTTATAACTCTTTAAGTTTGATCCCTTCCCTCACACCCAATATCCCGTTAAGCCAAGAGCCCGAACACCCTGGGAACCCCAGACCCCGAGGGCCTCTCCAGAACACATTCTGTAAACAAAGCCAGGCCCAGCCAGGGGAAGGTTCCTCGCTGAGGGGTCTCGCTGGAGTCCCTCCCTGGGCAATCTTTGGTAGATGTGCTAATTAGCAAGGCCTCTAATTGCACCCACATCACATCGTGGGGGGCCATTCCTTCGGGGGGCATTTCGGGGTGCATTTCGATGTGCATTTCGGCGCCCCTGAGGGTCCTTCAATAAACACCGAGGTAAAACCCTTTTTCCCTCTTAACTGTGTTCAGCTCTCTTCATTTTAAGACCAGGAAAAGGCATCAGAGGGCCTTGCTGGGGTTTGGTTCGTGTTGTTCCATTTTTATGTAAGGTTGTTGGAAAAATGTGATTCCCAGCGTTGGGAATGGCTCGGGGATGGGGCAGAACGAGCGGCAGCTTTGAAATACTGAGGGATTAACTCGGTCTGGGGAGTGGGATGCTGATGGGGGAGAGGATTTGGGCACCACTTCCAGCTTTTCCACTTCCAGTGATTTTCCCTCCTCTCGGAGAATGCCTTGTCGCCGAGTCCCCTCTGCAATGGGTTCCTGTGGAGGTGAAATCTCTCCTCCCTTCTGCCTCTCCACAGGTTCAGAACTAGAATTTCAGGATAATTTTATCATTTTTTCCCCCTTTTTAAGTTAAAATGACCTGTTGGACAGCACAAGGTGTCAGTCCAACTGTAATTCCCTCTGCGCTCCAAGGAAAACCCTTCAGAAGAGACGGGGCGCCTTCCCAGATCATGGAATCATGGAATCATGGAATGGTTTGGGTTGGAAAGGACCTTGAAGGTCATCCAATGCCAATTCCCCTGCCGTGGGCAGACCTTCAACAACCCCCTGGACGAGGGGATCGAGTGCAGCCTCAGGAAGTTTGATTTTAAACCCCTGGGGGGATTTAACAGCGGATGTGGCACCTGGGGACGTGGTCAGCGGTGACCTCAGCAGTGCTGAGGAACAGTTGGGTTTGATGATTTGGCTTTTCCAACCCAAACAATTCCATGATTTGTTGATTCCCCACTTTTTGCCCCCGGATGAATGGCGCTTACTGAGGTGACTTTTCTCCAGTGCAAGGGGAGCCACCCCAGCTCTGACTTCCAGAGGACTCTGCAAAGCTGAAAGGAGAAAATAAAAATCCTTAACAAAGTAAGAAACAAAGAGATCTGAGAGGAAAAGGGAGAGCAGAGTTTATAAAATGCCATGGTTTGAGTTGGTGCCGAATGGGGAAAGTTCGAATTGGTGCCAAGTGGGGAAAAGCAGGGTGAAAATACCTGGATTTATCACCAGTCCAGAGGAGAAACAGCACCTCTGGCAGTATTTGGGTTTATCTTTTTGGAAAGCAAACATGATTTAATAAAAGAATCTGCAAGAAAAATCGCTTCAGTATTTTCCCTCAGTAAAATAAAAGAAATGGGAGAACCTCTGAGGTGTCCCTTTCCCAAGATCCTCAGCTGTTTTCCGTAGATTTCCCCTCTAAATGGGATCATAGAATCCCAGAATGGTGGGGTTGGAAAGCACCGTGAAGATCACCCAGTTCCACCCCTGCCATGGACAGGGACACCTCCCCCTGGAAGAGGAACTGGACTTCCCACTAATGTCCAGCACAGGCTCAGCTGCACCGCTGGAATCACTGGGAATCCTATTCCCAGGCCCCGCGGGTCCCTCTTTACATCCAGGAACAAAGCGCCGACAAACAGGGGACAGGAGCGTGTGAAACATCGGAACCCAAGGCTCAGAATTTCCCTTTCAAACGCTGCGAAGGTGTGATCACTGGAATATTCATACCCTGCTCGTCTGCCTGCCTCAAGGCTGCTGAAATTTTCATTCAAGGACAAGGCGGTAAAAGCAGGAAGTTTTGTAAGGTGGGAAAACGGGCATGGAGAAGGAAAAGGGGGATCTAACTCAGCTCTGCTGTCGCTGGAGCCCCCGCCCAGGGGTACAAACAGCTCTTCTGCCCTCAACAGATCCTTGAGTAAAGACCCTGAGAGAGGAGGCTCAGCCCCTCTCCTGCTCTGCCTCCAGCTGCAATTCCCAAATCCCATCCTCGGCAACTCCGCAGAAAATTCCCTTTGTTCTCCCAGTGCACCGTGTGTTATCCCCGGGCTCGGGACAAGCGGCTCCGAGGAGCAGCTCCCCAGAGAGCCCCGTCAGCCACGGCTGCTCCGAAGAGCTCCCGAAGAATTCATCCAGCGCTCAGAGCGAGTCTGAGGCCCCCTCTCCGTGGGTGTCACTTGAGGCCACCCATCCCGTTCCCAGTGTTTTAACATTTCCTTGGGATTTAGGGGCGAAACTGCCTCATTTTCTGGTGCATTCATTATTTTTCCTTGAGTTGGAGGGGGATGGGAGGACGTGGTTTCATCACAGCTGCCAAAACCAAGCCTGCATCAGCTCTGTCTGTGCCTGCTCACAGGAACACCTCCCGCTGCCCCAGGGTGCTCCAGCCTGGCCTTGGGCACTCCCAGGGATCCAGGGGCAGCCACAGCTCCTCTGGGAATTCCATCCCAGCCCCTCCCCACCCTCACAGCCAGGAATTCCTTCCCAAAATCTCATCAAATCCTCCTCTTCATAACTTTGAAGCCATTCCCTGTGTCCTGTCCCTCCAGCCCTTGTCCCCAGTCCCTCTCCAGCTCTCCTGGAGCCCCTTTGGGCCCTGGAAGGGGCTCTGAGCTCTCCCTGGATCCTTCCCTTCTCCAGGTGAACATTCCCAGCTCTCCCAGCCCGGCTCCATGGCAGAGGCTTCCACTGCTCAGGAATTTCTGACGAATCCGTGGGGAACATCTCAGTCAGGACAAACTTGTGCCACTGCTGAGACACCTCAGATGATGTCACCTCCATCAGCTTTTCCTCCTCAGACACTTCTTCCCCCCCTTGCAGGCACAGACCTACCTAATGACTATCAATTAGCACTTAAGCACTAATTAGGGCTGTATTTGAGCGCCTAAAAGCAGCTACAGCTCTATTTCTGCTCCTTGATGTAAAGGGAAAAAAAACCCCCTCATCATTTTCGGCAGCTCTTCCCCGCTATATTTATCAAAGCCTTTAAATAAGACAGGGCTCAGGGAGAATACTGGGAATGGGGAAGACGTGATATTCCTTAGATAACGGAGGTTTTTTCGGCCTTGATTAACAATTTTTATTTATTGTATTTATCAGGGAAGAAGAGTGTGGTGGTGATTCTCTAATGTATTAAATGTGTCCTCTGCCTTCAAAAAAAAGCTGCTTAAGGATGACACTTAAAAAACTTCTCCAGAAATACAAAATAAACAAAGATTCACTCCCAGCTCTGAATCCACTCCGTGACAAAGAAATGGAACTGCTGAGCTCCAGTGAAGGGCCAGAAAAAACAATGATTGTCCCCAAAACCAGTTCATGAAACTGCCAAATTCTCTCTTTGATGTTCCACAACTGGCGTTCAGTGCTGGGGAAAAACCCTGTGGAAAGAATTCCTGATGGTGGCTTCCTCTCGCTGTCCTTCAGCCTCTCCTGAAAGCTGGGATTTGCCATGGGCCATAAAATCCGTCTCAGCTGAACAAGTCCATTTCCACCTCAGGACCCCCCGCTCTGATAAGAGCTGATAACAGCTGCGAGCTGGGAACTGAGGATGTGCCAATCACACCCCCTGCTTTGGGAACCGTGTCAGACACAAACCCCAGCACTGATTTCCTTAAAAACAAATTTCCAGAGCTGAATCCTGCCTGGAAATCTGGGAGAAACACATGGATTTTATTTTATTTTATTTTATTTTACTTCATTTTATTTTATTTTATTTTATTTTATTTTATTTTATTTTATTTTATTTTTTATATTCAGAATATGATTTCAGAATCAAAGAAAAATGAAATGATGTTCTGGATGATTTTTCTGCTCATCCAGGATATTCCAGACACAGGAGAATGAAGGGAAAAGAAATGGACAGAGAATGTGGAGGGGATGAGCTTTAATTTTTTAGCCTGTGGGTGTGAATGGGCAGAGGAGGATTTTGGGCTGGGGGAAGAACATGGAATGGCATCGACTTTCCCTCTCTTTATTGGCTAAAAATCCACAATCAGGGCCAGGACAGTGCAGAAATTTTTCCAAGCTCGAGTGGCAAACAAATCCCGCAGGTGAGGCTGTCCCTGTTTGTCCAGGGGAATGGATCTCCCGGGTTCTGCCTCCTCAGAAGGGGAGGATGCTCGGAATTTTCGGGTGTTATTCACCAGACTCGGACTCAGCACCTGGCCCTGGAATGTCCTTGGACAAACTCAGCCGTGTCCTTTCCCAGGCTGCTCCCAAAGCCCCCCAGAGCCTTGAGAATTCTTGTAAATCCAGGAAAACAGAGATTCCCTTCGGAGCAGGGGATTCCCCCTCTGCCTTGAGTGTCTGTGAGGAACTCCCCAGCCCTTGCCGAGCCTCAGAACCCCCATGCTGAGCTCAGGGTTAATTCACCATTCCTTGGTGAAGGAATTTAAATTTCCATGGATTTCTGTCACGCAGAGCCAAGATCCAGCTGATGTCGATGGTGGAATTCCCGTCCCTGGGGGGATTTTACATTGGATGGTCCTTGAGGGCTTTTCCCACCCAAATAATTCCATGATTTTGGAGTCTTCTCCATCCTCTCTGTGGTCACGTGAAGTTTTTGGGGGTTGGGTTATTGGGATCTTAGTTCCTGCCCAAGTTCTGCACCTCCTGCTCACCTCTGAGCCCAAAATAACGTGAACAGCATTTATTGACCAGAAAATCTCTTTTCAAACCCATTTATTAATGGCACACCCCCGTGGGAGCGCTGGGCACCCTTACCCAGGCTTCCCACGCCTGAATCTGTTTATCCATGGCCAGAGATGAATTCCCTGGGCTCTGCCACCTCCGTGGGGACCTGCTGGAGATGTGGAATTATGGCCAAACTTATCACGAGGCGCTGTTGCTGTTCATCACACCTGGCAATAATTCTCAGCTCTGCTCCGCAGCTCGGAACGGGGAAGCAGCGAAATTCCAGCAGTAAATCCTGGAAGATACTGTCTGTTAACATTTAATGGGTGGCACCACGGGGCAGTAAATAATTCCTGCAGCAAAACCCCACAACTTCCCCCATTTTGTTATTCTTCGAGCGCTGGTGAAGCCCAAACCAACCTGTGGATTAAACAGGAGATTTTTCCAGGGTCATGATTATTCCAATTCACGTAATTCCATTAACATTCCTTTCCTGTTACTTCTTTAAAAGCAGAGGATAAATATTGGCTGTGCTGAACGCTCACAAACTCTGCTGCTGGGTGCTACTTTTAGCCAAATTTCATCTCAGTGTTGTCACCATCCCATGTTTGAGGACACTTTTCCTTCATTAGCACTTCCACTTGCATGGGAGAGGGACGGAATGGAATTCCTGTGAATTTTGCAGGAGACGGCTGCCAGTGGAGCTGGGAACACTGACAACCTGCAGGGAGAAATCGCTGCTTTCTTCAGATCTCGGAGCTCTTTGTGACAGATTGGAATAATCCCATTTTTCCTGACCCGCGCCCCGGCACAGACAGATCCAATCGGCAAAACTGGGAATAATAATTGGGTTGGGAGAATGTGTTAAGGTTGATCAATAGGAAATCGTCACGGGAGGCAGCACCAAACAAACCAGGAGCAGAAGACAATTCCCATCCTAAGGAGCTTAAGGATGAAAGTGTCAAGGAATCCCAGAATTTTTTATCTTGGGAAAGCCCTCTAAGGTCATCAAGTCCAAATGTTTCCATGTCCCCGAGGGCCACATTCCCAAATCTGTTAAATCCCCCCAGGGATGTGACTCCACCCCTGCCCTGGGCACCTGCGCAGGGCTGGACAACCCCCTCCATGAAGAAAATATTCCCAATATCCAACCTGGGGCTGCTTCCTCTCATCCTGCTGCTTGTACCCACCCCCACCTGGCTCCATCCTCCTTCCACGTCAGTGACAGATCCCTAAAAATTGGATCCAAAGAGTTCCAAACCGGAGCTTGGCGGACTCTTCCCGGTATCCTGGAGCGAGACTTTGGGAAAGGAGTTCAAACCCCACAACACTGGCAGCTTAAAAAGTGCTCCTGCCGGCCAAGCCAAACTTTTGGGATGAGAGACAACTTATCAGGACCTCAGTTCGTCCCTAAGCTCTGACCTTCCAAAGCTCCGACCTTCCAAAGCTCCTTCCCAGTTTGTCCCCTCCAAGTCACTCATCTGCTTGTGGCAGGAATGATTAGGAGGAGGAAGAGGAGGCCTGGAACGAGCTGGAAATACAGAATCAGTACGGCAGAACCATCCTCAAATCTTGTCCTTGTCCCGGTGTTTGGTGGGGCTTTACCTCCTCCCACCTGATGGCCAACCCACCCCCAGGATTAAAGCACAGGAGCTGTGGAGGTTAATTACTAATTATCGACAAATGACATTTTAAAGCTGATGATGTGAAACTCAAAGCGATCCAGCACAGCTCCATTTGTTCCAGGGATATCCAGAACATTTTCCCATGCCCAAGACATCACTCTCCTGTCATGGCAGGAGTATCGGAGCCGCATCAGCCTGCAAACGCTTCTGCAGGAAATTGGGTTTTTCGCTCTATTAGGAGCATTTCATTTTTATGATTAAAATCAGACAACAATGTTTTCCCCAGTCAAAGTGCGACGTGCGAAATACGGCTCCGCTGGAACTGGGTTTTGAAATCCTTATCTAAAGTGCCGGGAAAAGGCATTAATAAATAAGGATGAGAAATGACAACTGCATCGCTGGCGTGGTTCATAATCTGTATTTGCTGTGAGTTATGGACAACAGGCTTTGGGGAAATAACAATAATAACAATAATCAGAGTTTACATTTTTGTACAGCAGCTCTCAGGGGAGAGACTTCCATCAATAAAATACCGAGCTGCAATCAGAGACAATGGAGATGATTCCTTTGTTACACAAAATTAGGGAAATCCAGGCAGGGATTAATAAAAACCAACATTTAAACCCGCCACCGACAAAACTTCAGCTGGACTCCTGTTGACTGAATTGTTCTTATGATCCCAGAATCCCAGAATCC
>VXBT01000630.1:11295-21442 GCA_013400235.1 Oriolus oriolus
ATAGAAATAGTTTCTATAAATGTAATTTATATAGAATAGAAATAATTTCTATAAATATAGTTGATATAAAATGGAAATAATTTCTGTAAATATAGTTTATATATTATATATAAGGGATCATAACTATGGAAATAGTTTCTATAAATATAATTGACATAAAATAGAAATAATTTCTGTAAATGTCGTTTATATAAAACAGAAATAATTTCTATGAACAGAACTGATATAAAATAGAAATAAATATAAATAAATGCCATAAATATATATATATAAAAAACCTCCAGGAAGTATCTTGGGTGCACATTTAGCACCTTGAGCTCCATCCGCAGGGATGAGCAGCCTGATCCCGCGTGGAACCCACGCCTTGGACCCCCAAAGAGCCTCGGATCAGCCAGGAAAAATCCTCTTCCTTCGGCGTCGGAGTCCGGCAACGTCAGGGATTGGAGAACCACATCGGAGCGTAACGGAATTCCCGGCATACGAACAACCGCCCTCAGCGTGTCCGAAGCGGCACGGGAATCCTGGATTCGCCGCTCTGCGATGGAGAACAGGGTGGGATCCTGCGGAGAGGAAGCCGAGCAGGGTTAGGAAGGAATCCAGCCTGGATAACATTTGGGATGCTCCCTGCGTTTTAGGGAACAACCCTCGACCGCGGCCTTTCCGACGTATCCCAGGTTTTCTCCGAAACTGCGGGATAACGACGCTTCTGCTCTGTTTCGGGCCGGTGTTTTGAATGGTTTGGGCTGTAGGAGAAATGTGGAAAAACAAGGAGGGGGTGGATGGAGGTGCCCCTGGATCCCTGGAAGTGCCCACGGCTGGGTTGGATGGGGCTTGGAGCACCCTGGGAGAGCAGAAGGTGTCCCTGCCCGTGGAACGCGTGGAATGGGGTGGATTTTAAGGTCCCTTCCAACCCAAACCACCCTGAGGCTTTGGGATCCTGCCTGGAAAAACGCGCTGATTCCTCATCTCTTCTCCAGCTCTTCCTTTGTATTTCTCCATCTTAGCCAGACTTTGGTTTTCCCAGAAATCCCAAGGTGTCCCTTCGCCGTGGGGCTTTTAATCCCCGCGGCAGCCACGCCGCGCGCGGACACCGTCGGATTCATGATCCGTTCTTTCCGCTCCTCTTTCCCCTTCGATCGCTTTTCCAAAGGAACCTGCGAACCCCATTCCCAATCCCGGCCTCCCGCGGTGACGTCACGGGGACGTGGGGCAGACGTGACATTCCGGGGGGGTGACAGGAGCACAGATCCTGTTTGATTTTCCGTCCTTGCTCCGAACGGGAATTGTGCCTCGTAGAAGAAACTATCCCAATTTCTGATGGAGAATATTCCCGCCGAATTTAGAGGAGTTGCCTCTACCCACAGGAATATTCTTCGGGGAACCACCTGGGAGAGGTTTCGAAGACGATCATCCGTCATTCCCTGACGATCCGAGTGCAGCATCGAATTCAGGAATTTCCCACCGAATTTTTATGTAGCTTGTCCTTAAATCCCTAAAAAAAAAAAAAAAGGCTCCAAGCTTTTTCCGAAGTGACCAATCCGTCCCTCGTGTTACAGGTCCAAAAGTTCTCCTGGAGATAAAATTCCTGTCAGATCTCTGGAGATTTCTCTTTAAACCCTTTCAGATGAGCTTGTCCACCCTGGCCTCCCTTTGCAGGCAATCCAGGGATTTCTAAAGTCAGGTTCATCCCAAATTTCTCCACCGGGGATAATTCGCCCCCTCCTCGGCTCCATTTCTGTATCTTCAGCAGCACAAAGAGATCCTGTCCCGGTTCTTTTGGCATTTCCCTGGAAGAAATACTCCGCGTGCAAAAATCTTTGCAAAAATCTCTCGCGTATTTAAGATTTTTCTTTGATTTTTTCCTTCCGTGTTTTCGCTTCCAGGATGGTTTTTCTTTCCTTCTGCCTGCGATCCCGTCGTTTTCCGTATCTCCGAGCGGTTCTGCCGCACCCCGTTCCCAGCTGATCCCAAAAATGTGGCACAGGGGAAAAATAACGATAAAAACGGGAGTCAGAGGGACAGAAAAGGGACACCAAATGTAACGAAAAGGCCATGAATTTTGTGGATTTGGCTGAAATCTTTCCTGCTGGGCCCTTCCATAGGAGCCACCTTCGGACGGGAAAGATTTTCCTTTCCCTCAGAAACCCCTTTGATCCTCGGCTTTTCCCCAGAGGCCGCCAAGGAGATGCCGAGCGGCTCCGAAAGAGCGGGAATGATTTGGGAATCCACCCGGGAAGGACCAGCTCATCCTTACGGAACCCATCGATCCCAGACCCCGTCCCGCGTCCGACCTTCCGACGCCGCCGGCCCCTTTGCCGCCTGGGAATCGCTGACCCGGGAGGAGTGGATGGGGCTTAAATCCTATTTTGCCAAATCTTGGGTTTGGATTGTTTCGGCCTGATCGTTCCCGCTGGGATCCCTAATTGAATTATTCGCTCCGTGGGGAGCGGTAATTAGGGAAGAGCTCCAATTCCGTGGGTTTTTGGCCGAGCCGGAGCAAACAGGATTAGGAATTCTCCCTCCCGGCTCGGCGGTGCAAATTAAATGTTTGTTCTTTCGTGGAGGGGAAATGTCAGCTGCTTCAAATTACCTGGGAAAGATCCCAAAGGATTGGGCAGTTCGGGAGATAAAAGGCTGAATTCCGGGGAAAAACGTTGGATTTTTTTCCCACCTTTTCGTTTAATCTCTTTGGATTGAGATCAGCCAGTGAACTGAATACTGAATTTATGCCGTTTTTTTGGGTTTTTTTCCCCCCTTCTCCTTCATGTTTTGATTTATTTGTTAAAGTCAGGAAGGTGCTCGAGTCAGAACCGATCATTTTCCTTTTCCATCCCGTAAAATTCCAGGCTTACGAGGATCCTGTCGAGTCAAATTTGACTCCAAATTAACTTTCGGGCTGGGAATCAAGAGCCACGGATTCGAATCCCAGTGACCTGCTGGGTGACCTCTCTGGACCTCGGAATGCCTCTGGATAAAAGAGGGATACAAAGCTCCTTCCTCCACGACCTTTATCTCCCAGGGCGATCCCACAATTCCAGGCACAACGGAACCGTTTTTCCTCCTTAAAAAACGGGAAAAAATGGGAAAAAATGGGAAAAATCAGGGGGGGAAAAAAGGGTTTTTTAGTAGGCAAAGAAACAGGCTTTGGAGTCGCTTCAAGAATTCCAAAAGTTGTCCCTTTTGCAGCTCCGCTGACGCCGAGCGCTGCTGGCCGGGATCCAACGGGTACATTCCGCTTCCTGCGCTGAAACGCGGCCAAGTGGGGAACTCATCCCAAAGAAAACCCATCCCGGAGCTCCACCTGCTCGGACAAGTCCTCCCCACATCCTTATCAGCGCTCGGCCCGGCTCTGACCTCGCACGGTTTTGGAACCGGAGAGGCTGCGGGGAGGAGGGAGCTTCCTGAACCTTGCGAAATCCGATTTATTTTTCCGAATCGTCCCGTGCCCTGACTTGCTCTCGGTTCCCGAAGGGACGCGTGGAGAATATTGAATATTTTTTTTTCGGGAATTCAGCTGCGTCCCTGTGGATCTGCGTCCTCCTGGAAGGCGCGGGTGGGAGGGATTGGAAGGATCCGTGGATGCGGCGCTCAGGGCTGTGGCTCGGCGGTGGATTCGAGCAGTTGGGCTCCATGGATTTAAAGGGTTTTTCCAACCTGAAGGGATTCCATGATGATCCCATGGTGGTGCCACCTCCAACAGCAATTCCATTTTTTTTTTTAGGGCTCTGCCAAAGCAAATTTTTCTCCCGTTCCTCTTCCATAAACGCAACTTTTCTCCCGCTCTGGAAATCCCACCTGGCGCCCACCTGAAAATTAAGGAATTTTGGCACAAACCGGTGTTTTCCTCACGCTGGAATTTGGTTTCCCAAGACCCTCTGGGCTGGTCAGGGATGGAGGGATGGGAAAAGAAGAAGGGAGAAAAGGGTCTGGGCCCCTCCCAGGTCCTGGTAACTCAGGCATGATTATGGAATGTAATTCCATGTAATTCCATGATTATGGACTCATGGAATGATGGAAGGGTTTGGATTGGANTTGGAAGGATCCGTGGATGCGGCGCTCAGGGCTGTGGCTCGGCGGTGGATTCGAGCAGTTGGGCTCCATGGATTTAAAGGGTTTTTCCAACCTGAAGGGATTCCATGATGATCCCATGGTGGTGCCACCTCCAACAGCAATTCCATTTTTTTTTTTAGGGCTCTGCCAAAGCAAATTTTTCTCCCGTTCCTCTTCCATAAACGCAACTTTTCTCCCGCTCTGGAAATCCCACCTGGCGCCCACCTGAAAATTAAGGGATTTTGGCACAAACCAGTGTTTTCCTCACGCTGGAATTTGGCTTTCCAAGACCTCCTGGGCTGGTCAGGGATGGAGGGATGGGAAAAGAAGAAGGGAGAAAAGGGTCTGGGCCCCTCCCAGGTCCTGGTAACTCAGGCATGATTATGGAATGTAATTCCATGTAATTCCATGATTATGGACTCATGGAATGATGGAAGGGTTTGGATTGGAAGGGACCTCTGAGCATCTCCGAGTTCCACGCCATGGGCTGGGACACCTCCCACTATCCCAGGCTGCTCCAAGCCCCATCCATCCTGGCCTTGGGCACTCCCAGGGATCCAGGGACAGCCACAGCTTCTCTGGGAATTCCATCCCAGCCCCTCCCCACCCTCCCAGCCAGGAATTCCTTCCCTAAATCCCATCTAAACCTTCTCTCCTTCACTTTAAAGCCATTCCCTGGCTCCTGTCCCTCCATCCCTTGTCCCCAGTCCCTCTCCAGCTCTCCTGGAGCCCCTTTGGGCCCTGCAAGGGGCTCTGAGCTCTCCCTGGATCCTTCCCTTCTCCAGGCTGGGCACCCCCAGCTCCTTTCCAATATTTAACCCCCTGCAATTCCTCAATCCATCAAAACCCCCCTGTGGATTTCCCATCCGAAGGGTAAACCCACATCAAATCCGCGCTCCCGCTGATCCGCGCTGCATCCCAGAGTTCGGAACCCCCTGCCAGACGCGGCTCGGAGCCGAGGCAAGGCTCGGCTGGGGTTTATTTTACGACCCCTCCTGTGCGGAGCTCTTTTCCTGCCCCTTTTCCCGGGAATCACGGGGGGGCACGGCCATAAATCCGCGCCGCGTCGTCGCTCCCGTTCCGGGCCGAAGCCGATATTCCCTCGGCGAGGCTCCGCGAGGAGGAAATCCGTGCCCTCAACACCTCGCAGGCTGCGCTGTCGCATTTTTGTGTGCCCTGCTTTGTTTTAAAGCCCCTCCCTGCCGGCGTTCCTGAGCTGGGGCCGCTTCGCCGCCTCCGGAGTGGGAGAAGGAAAAATGGGATGTGGAATATTTATGGCAAGGCAGGGGGACAGCCCAGGCTCCTCGGGCTGTCCCTGTTTGGCTCAGGGCAGAGAGAAATTCCAAATCTTAAATCGGGAAGTAATCAGGAAAATCAGGAGAGAATCGGACGCGAGCAGGGGGTGTTGAAACGCGGATGAAAGCCCGTGGGAAAACGGGGAAGTCGTCTTCAAACTTCCCACTGCAGCCTGAGCTGCCGGAGTTTGCACTGGAATGCTGTCCCCACTCACCCAGCTCTGGGCGTGGGTGCCACAGGCGAATCCCGCTGGTCTGGAAGTCTGCAGGATCACCTGGGAGAGCTTTCCATGACTGATTTGATATTTTATTTTATTTTATTTTATTTTATTTTATTTTATTTTATTTTATTTTGTTTTGTTTTGTTTTGTTTTGTTTTGTCTTGTTTTATCTTATTATATTTTATTTTAAAAAATTAATTTAATTTCATTTTATTCTCCATGATTTCATTCTTCCAGCTCACATGATTAAGGACAGCTGCCCAACTCCACGTGTGGATATCAGAAAGGAACGATCCTCGTGGAAATCCCGAGGCTTTTCCCCAGCTGCTGCTTTGATAAGAGATAAATAAAGATTTTAATTTGAGTTTTACCCCTACTCAACTCTCACACCAATAAAAAACGAAATACAGACGAGTCCTGGCTCCTAAACATCAATTATCCCCTAAAAATGCATTTATCCAAGATTCCAGGGAGAAAAATCTCCTTTGAGACCTGAATTTTCCTGCGTTTCCGAAAGCAGAGGAATCTTCCACGTCCTGAAGGTTTGAGGAGCTGTGGAGCCACTTTCGATGATTTGATCTCCTCTTTCCATCCAATTAATTCTGGCCAAAATCCCTTCCAGGGAGAACCCGATGGGTTTGGGGAGCCTAAAATTCCGAGGAATTTGATCAGACTGGTTCCGTCGATAGCTCGAAATAAATCCTATGGATTTTGGACTGAAAAAAAACCCCCCCAGACGTGCTGATATCCCAATAAAAGGAATCAAAATGACGCAGCTGCGCCGTGAATCGAGTTGTGAAGAGCATCCGCTCACTGCCACCTCCTCAGGTGGCACCGGGACCTTCTGGGATCATCCAACTCCTGCTGAATTCCCTCTGGGGGAAAAAAAAAAAAGTCATTAAATTACAGGAGAAAAAGCAAAATCTCCCAAGTTTGGGTGGATCTTCACCTCCAGCTCCTCCTCCGATCTTCCCGGGGCAGGGAACCGCGACCGGAGGGATTCTTTCTCCCGCGGGATGGACAAGGATGGAATTTCAGGGAAGGTCTCGGTGGGTCCCGTCTTTGTCGCGCACCCAATGGAGGTCCTGCGATGGGACCTTTATCAACTGGGAAAATTCATCAATTAAGGAATTAATTAAGTTCCTAGAGGATAAAAGGGCGAGGTTTTTGTGCTCCCTGGGGTGATATTTAATCCCAAACCTCGTGAGCGTCAGCGGAGAAATGAGACTGAAACCCTTCAAGGGCTCCTGAGGTCAAAGCTCAGCTCTGTCCCACCAAGGCTTAGCTAAGCCAGAGCTCATCGTTCCCCTGCAGATGCCGCACACGGGCAGGGACTAAAGCTGAGCTTTAAGCTGTGAGCTCGTTAATCCACTGGGCTTAATTAGCGGTCCTCTCCCTGACCAAAGAAAATAAATTTCTTGGAATTCTTCATCAGCTTTTATCTCCCCGTATTTTATTTCTGCTATCAAAATGATTCACTCCGCCATCAACGTCCTGCCTAAATTTCAAATTCCGTCTTTTCCCGGTGGTTTGTCACCCGTTCGGCTGGGAAAATCGGGCTGGAATTTTACAGTTATCCAAGGAAAATGTCACTCTGGGAACGACCCGTTCCCGTCCCAGGCGCACCCTTCAGGATTTGATTTTGCAGCTGGAGAAAGCTCGGGACGAAAGCGTTTTCCGAGATGATTTTCCCTTTCAGGTGTGATCGCTGAAAAGAGGGAATCTGGAATAAAAAGCTGCTGATTCCACAGATATTCCAGCGAGGAATTATTCCAGCGAGGACCTCGCTGGTGCTGCCTGTGGAATATCTGCAGGATCCTTTGTTTTTTGGGAGCCTGAGCAAGGGTCGAAATCATGGAATAAATTAGAAATTATTTAGGTTTCCCGTGGGCTAAAAGCAGGGAAGGATTCCCGGGTCTAACTTCAGACTGGAAGATCGCAGGGATCTGTCTGGGAATGTTTGAACACCAGGAGCTCCTGGAGGCCAGGGGAAGTCGGGAACTTGAGTTGCTTAAAAAATCGGGCCGAAAATTGCCCCTGTGCCGTCGCTTTAGAAAATCCAGCGTTTCCCAGGAGCTGGTTATCAATTCTGGATAAAAAGGACGGGCTGTTATCAGGAAGGAATCGGCTAAGCCGGGAACGGGAGTGTCTTGGAATTTTATCTTAAAACCACCAAAGGAGAGGAAAGAAATCCACCTGAAATTCCATCATCCTCACTTCGGGAGGGATTGCCGGGGTCAGTCTCTTCATTTCCATGAAATACTTGGAAAAGGTCCCTGCCAGGCAGCCGGGCAGGCGCAGGAGGTGACAAAAGCCACCGTTCGTCACCTCGAGCTGTGCCCCACATTCCGAAACCACCTCCCTTCCGATCCTCCTTCACTTCTCCCTGTTTGGGGGTAAACCTCCCTGAAATATTTGCTCTTCCCTTCGAGGATATTTTTGAGGATATTATCCTTCCTTCCACTCCGTGGATTTCTTTTCCTTTCTGCCCCTCCAGTCCAGAGGATGGAATAAATTAACGAGCGGCGTGCGAAGCCCTGCTTTGCTTTAATTACACCCAAACGCTCCTAAGCCTATTAAGTTTATTCCTGGAACTGTCCCGGGCCTCCCACCCCCAGTAATTTTTCCGTTTGGGAGATTTCATTCCCTTTCTTCTGACTTAATTTCTCTGCAGCCGGGGGGCTCCCGAAGCCGCTCGTTAGGCGGCCGCTAATTAGCTGGCACTAACGGCCTCTCGTTAGTCGGGAGGCTCGGGGAATGTTTGCCACGAGCCACGTGGTGGGACAGCCTTTAATAGCAGCCATCCCTGGGGAATTCTGCCTTTTCCTTGGATCTTCTTTGGAGCGTCCAAGTGGGATCCGCTGGGGGAGTTTTTGGAGCAGGTGGGAAAGGAGGAGAAGCCCTTCGGTGACGCTTTTTTTCCCCGGAGGTTGCTCCTCCTCTGGAATGATGGGAAGGAAGGAGGCGCATTTTCCTCCCTCTCTGCCGCGTCAGGAGGTCGGTGATGCCGTTCCCTGCCCCTACGTGTCCCTCAAGGAGCTCCCCAATCTGGGGATCATCACCGAGCTCCTCTCTTCTCCTCCGACGCGTTCACCGTGGTTTCCTCGGGGCTGGGGATGGACGTCCCAGCTCCGGGGAGGATCCTCCACCTCTGGCTCACGGTTTTCCCAATGACCTCCCCGCTCTGGGCTGGCGAGGGGGCTCCAGGATTCCATCCCAACCCCGTGGTGCATCTGGAAGATGGATTTTGGGTGTCCAGCTTCCAGAAACCAGAGGTTAGGACGTGACCGGGAGGCTGGAAAGAGCTACAGACATCCCAGCTCCCGTCCCGCTTCCCAGCGGATCACGTGGGGTTTTTCCTGGCAGATGGAGAGCTCTGATGATCCAGGGAGCCCAGTAACCATCCCCACACCCTCCCCAAACACCAAAAATGCAACTTTTGGCGCTTGCCGGGCACCAGGTGCCTCTTCTCCATCTGGGCAAAACAGGAAATGAGTCAGGCACGGAAACGCAGACTCACACGGGGAATCGCCCTCAGAGGGCCGGCGAAGAGACCGTCCCGGAGGTGTTTGTTATTCCCGGGCAAGGAGGAGACATCTGGACGCCATTCCTCGAGGTGCCGCGGCTGCGGGCTGGCAGGAAAGGGGCAGGACAGGTGGGCAAAGCTGGAGTCTTCCGACGCCTGATTTATTCCAACCCTTGTGGCTCGTGAGGATTCCTCCAAATCCCTTTTCCGGCAGCCGGCGCTGGAGGTGCCGTGCGCTTCCCACGGGCCTGAAAGCGGTGCCAGAGGCGCAGCTGGCGGAACGCTGGAACGGTTTGGGTTGGAAGAGACCCTAAAGATCATTCAGCTCCATCCCTGCCCCGGGCAGGGACATCTTCCTCTATCCCAGGTTGCTCCAAGCCCCGTCCAACCTGGATTTTCATGGAACTTCCCAATCTCCGTGCTGTCACCATCCCGGAGAGGCGTCAAGATCCTTCTGGGAGACTCCAATCTCCCCGAGGAGGAACAGCAGAGCACTTTTAAAGGTCAGCTCTTCACCGATAGGGCGGGAGAACCTCCGGGCTCCGGCTGGCACCACCTCAGGTGCCACCATGGCCTGGTTGTCCCCCTCTGTTTCCGACCCACGGCAGGGCACAGAGGGAGGGATCCCGTCTGCTCCAGCATCACCTCGGGCCTGCCGTGAGCCCCACTTCCCATTCCTGCGGCCTTGGGCCGAGGGATGTCACCCTCAGGAGAAGGAGGGAAGCAGCACACGCGTCGCTCTGCTCTTTGCAGGTGGGTTGGACCAGATGGCCTTTAAAGGTTCCTTCCAACTCAAAATATTCCAGGATTCCGTGTTTGATGCCTTGTCAGGGTCCTGATCCGGGTGCTTCAGGGTCGCAGCGCTGACGTGAGCAGAGACCCGGCCATGCGTGGTTCTGAACGTGCCCTTTCCCTCCCACCATCCCTCTTCTCCCACTGATGCCATCATGATTTTTTGCTTTTTCTTTTATCCCCCTTTTATACACTCTTTTATACAACTTTTATGTATTCTCAGTGCTTTTAGCCCACACAGTTATAATTCTTTAAGTTTGATC
>VXBT01000631.1:0-93399 GCA_013400235.1 Oriolus oriolus
CAGCCCATCCACAGGCAGACAGCACACCCACCGCCACCTGGACGCTGACAGCACTGCCCTGCTTCGCTGGTGATAATGCCCTCTTTTTCTCTCTGTCCCCTCTCCTCTCCTCTCCCCCAGTCCTTTCCCATTTTTCTTTCTTCTTTTCTGTNATCTGAGTGTCCACTCATCGCATGTCCGGTGCTGTCACTGCAGGACCCGCACCTGTGGAGCCGTGCAGACTCGCTAAGACCCAGCCCATCCACAGGCAGACAGCACACCCACCGCCACCTGGACGCTGACAGCACTGCCCTGCTTCGCTGGTGATAATGCCCTCTTTTTCTCTCTGTCCCCTCTCCTCTCCTCTCCCCCAGTCCTTTCCCATTTTTCTTTCTTCTTTTCTGTCTCTTCTAGCCCTCTTTCGCTCAGGCAACTCCTCTTCCTTCTCCTTTTTTTTAATCAATAAACAGTTCTCAGATACGTTTGCCTCATTTGGCTTCATTTCATTCCTGACCATCCATTTTTAAAAGAACTCCCTGCAGTTCCCACAGTGGAACACAACAATAACACACACCACACACAGATTAATAGCTGTGTCATTGAGCAGAATTCTAGATCTCTTGGCATGGATCCTCAGTGTTGGTGTGCATTGTTTCTATTATGGTATTATATGTTTACTTTCTCTGAACTATTTTCTTTCTTTTTGTTTTTTTTTAGAAGGGATATACTCCCATTTACAGTTTGGCATTTTAAAAACAAGTTAAAACAATCATCTGTAAGGACTGACTTGTTTTTGATTAGGGAATTTTGTGTTTCTTTTAGGTTTTTTTTTTTTGAGTGCCTGGAAAAGAAGCACATAAAGAATTTAATGAATGAAAATAATTTTTCATACTCTGAGCTCACTCTAGAAAAACCAAGTGGAATTTTACCCAATTTTATAAAACACTCAGTTTTGAGCAGAGTAAAGTCAGAGAAAAAAAATTCCCCTAAAATGATAGGACTTAATGACAGAGATTTTAATGAAGACATCTCATCAACTGTAACATCTTTTAATTGACTAACTGCTTCATGAACTCGCAAGCCACACAACGCATAAGGAGCATTAAACTGAGGAAGGGTCCCTAATGATTTTACAATCTTGCAAACCCCAGGTGAAGTTATGACTTTGGAAGAGATGACCTTTGATACTTGAAAAAAGGGTTCTCAAAAGGCAGTTCAGATAATTTTCCTCTGGGAAGAGTGATAAAGACACTGATTAAATAAAGATCTGGTCTCTTGAAGCAGACTACAGAGAACTTTACAAGGCTTCCTTCCTCTAGGAGCATACTTGTTCTGTTCACATGTTCCAGATGGTCACAGCAGAAATGTGGCTAATTACAAATAAACTGTTTCCCCCCATAAAATATTAGATTAGACTGGCAAGCTAATAATGAAAGGAATAAGATTGGGACTTGCAATTAATCAGCTTATATTTGATTAAATATGATACCAATAATCATAACCAACAGATAAAACCAATTGATTAATTAGCTGTGTCTAGAAATAGTAGTTATTCTTTTGCAGAATAAAAACCTCACCTCCATTTGTACATACACAATGTACTAACACCAAGAAAAGGAAGAAGGATGTACAGTTCTCTAGGAAGATATATTTATAGATCAATGAAAGGTGAAAGGAACTCCAGGGAGATCCATTTAGAAATAAAAAAGCTAGGGATAGTAAATAGAAAAACAAAAATAATGAGAGAAATGAGGCTGAGGAGAACACTCAAACCATATAGAAGGCTCATGACCTTTGAAAGTGATTCACTGACTGCAGATGAATAGTGAAGATATTTGTACTTCCTGAATGGCATTATTTCCAGAACAGATTTCCCTTGCTCCTATATAAAACAAAACCTGCTCCATTGGTTTTATGAATGCTTTACTTAAAGTGTCATGAAACATTACATTACTTTAATGTTAACTACTCTAGCCCAACAATTGGCAAGTCCTTCTTGCAGGTTTTCCAGCAATCCTCTAAGCTAGGGCTTGAAACATGGTAATTAACTACTTACTCAAGATACATTAAAATTAAATATCCGGCTCAAGACATTCAGATTTTGAAAACAGTTGGCTGGTTAGGATAAACTAGTACATTCTGAAAACTTGGATGTTGTACCCATTTGCAAAAGCCAAGGATTTGGCCTTTAGAAAGGAATAAACTTGTCCCGTTTATTGTGGATTGGTTTATGTGTTTTAGAAGCAGTTTGGTGAGGTTTTTAATTTTTTTTTTTTAATATAATTGTGTATTCTATGAGAACAACGTGGAATCTCCAGAGCAGGACTTTTAAAATTTAATTCCAAATATTTACATAAATTCTCTGAGGGTAAATCACTGTAGTTTGAAGGAAGAGCCCTACCCAGCTGTGCTTCAGGTTTTAAGTAAATAATTTTTTTTCTGGGTTGTTAAAAGACCCAGCTCCCAAAGTTGGAGAATTAATACCACAGAACAAATACTATCTCTTAGGACCCTGATAAAGCCCCTGTCCTTGCTACTTAAGAGTGAAATCTTAAGAGCTGTAACTTCAGATATGTTTGATGAAAAGCAGGAGAGACTTGTGTGCTGAGTGGGAAAACTGTTGAATCTGGAGAGCACGATAAACATTACTGTAAGTAATTATGCAGATGTAATACACCTCATGGTATTAAATAGGTTCATCAAGCAGTGCTGTAGAGGAAATAAGGTCAGGAAGAGCTAAACTCTATCAAGACCTCACTTCCAAATATACCACTCTGATGGTTTCATAGTTCACTATTAACACAGGCCATGACTCAGCAAACCCTGAAATATGTTCCTAATTATTCTGGCACTCCTTTAAAGTAGACAGTCCCTTAGTTAAAGTCAAGTCATACTTTGTTGGATCACTGTTGTTAGCAAGATTTCCTATGTGGTTCTCAGCTGGTAGGACAGTGGGAAAAAAAACCAAAAGAAACTCTCCCATTTACCCTTCCTTCAGAAAAAAGTCTATTCTTCTCCCATGTTCTCTTATCATTTGCATTCTTCTCCATACCCACAATATTAGAAACCACTCACCTGAACAGCCAGCGTGTCTTTCTCAGCTTCCCTAGTAGTTAATGGATAGAGAAGCTCCTTCATGGGGCAATTTGCAGCAGGAGCTGTGTCCAGGTGGGGATGCATTCTGAAACAGGGATTTCTGCCCTCTTGCTTACCCAGGTGTATGGGATTGCCAGCTAATAAAACTGGCTACACTTGAGAAGATGGCTACACTTAAGCAGTTTAACTGGGCTCTCAATACAGCTTGAAAACTCAAGGAAAATTGAAACTATAAAAAAAAGTTAAAAAAAGTCAACACTCAGCAATAAGGGAATTTAACTCATCTTTTTCTCAAGTTACATCATCTTAGGAAGTTTTATGTAGTGCAAATCTTATATGAACATGACAAGACCTTTCCACTCAGTGAATTTGTGTAGCCACGTGACTTTTATTTTTAAATATGATGGGTTTGCTTTTTTAAGTGTACTTCTTTATTTTGTATGTATGTGCCTGTGCTGCCAGGTTTAATAATATGGGCTTTTGTACATTTGTGTAATATCTGCAGAGATCCACAAAGCATTTTTGTAGTTTGCAGTGTCTGACACTGTGGATATGTCATATTCCCAAAAAGGAGGACAAGACTGCGTTCCTTGGATGAGTTACACTTTGGCTATTTGCAGTAATTTTCTGCCTTTGCGACACCAAGGGAGGGTTTGAAGGCTGCTTTTTCTCTTGCTGAGATGTTCAGCCAGGATTTGTTGCTGCATTTAGTAGTCCTCTCGACCCTTCTGCTTGCCCTCGCACTGACACTAACTTTTGCTTTCTGCCTTCTTCCACTTCATCATTGTGAAGATATAGTAAAAGATCCCAGTCTTCCCTGACTCTCCATGACAAACACAGTTATGAGTCCTTTCCCTTTGTTTCTGGCCATGAAGTAGAAGGGTGGCCACGACCTCCTTAGACCCCAGTGGTGTTAACTGGGAGGCCTCATGCCTTAAACTCATGCCTTACTCTGACAGGATAGGAGTGCAGGCTTCTATCTGCTTTAGGTAGCAGAAGGACTGCACCAAAGATTTAGGAACTATTTAAAAATAGAGGAATGTCCCCTTGCTGGCTTGGGCTTTTAACCACAGACAATTTAAACGTTGCTTCTTAACTGGTTCGACACTTCATTTATTTTAGCTTATGCCACAGTATTGCAATCAGGACCTCAGCATTCCCAGCTGTTACATTCTTAAGGGCAATACACGGTATCTTTTCCTTGGGTTCTAATTTACCCCAACAGTAATTTTTCTGTCCTGACTGCAGCTGGCTTTACTGCAGAAGTGAACTTCCATAGACTTCCATCAAGTAAAAATCTTGAAAAGAGGATCAAATCAGGGAGGTGTACACTTTAAGGTTAATATAATCACAGATAGACACACCCCACCTCTTTCCCTTCCTACTCTAATTCCTTCAAGTGACTTCAGGACTTAAAGAATAAGAAAATGGACTGGGAAGAGCTAAAAGTTACTAGGGGTGTGTTACTGATACATGCTCTCCAAGAATCTCACACTTAATTTCTTTCCCTTTATCAGCTGAACCTTTCTGTTTATTGGTTGCAAGGTCCCAGAGATCCCAGCCTCCTTGCTCACTCTAATAACATGTACAGGGCTGGCTGAACAAATCCCTAAATCAATAAAATCACTATGTTAGAGAAGTGTAAAGAAAAAATTGTTCTGGGAAAGCAAGCAGTCTTAGAGCTGGTCAGAAGCACACAGAATATTTTGGAAATCTTGCTTAATTCGACTGTTTTTCAGCTGAGCTGAACCCGAACTACTTACCAAACTGAATAATTTTCAAAGTATGTCAGAACATATCTCATATGTCAAACACATGTATCTATGAACCTCACCTCATGGAGGCTGATGTACAGCCTCCAGCAGACAAAGTTGTAGAATTTTTAAGTGGCAAATGACTGGGCTCCCCGAAACCAATTAGTATTTGGCTATTAACCTAGTTTTCCGTTTATCTGCTGATAACATGTAAAGGGTGTTTTCAGCCACCAATAAATATGAAACTATTGGACTGGTTTTGCAAATATCATCAATGCCAAAACAAACCTCAATGTAATTCATTCATGAGTCAGCAAATATGATTCAACTGGACCTCCCTACCCTCTGTGTGCTAACCATGGCCAAACTGGTGTGAATGACACAATGCTCGCAGCATATCCTTGTAGCTTGATTTTGCTTTCTCTTTAAAAAAACCCAAGGGCAAAAGGCCCACTTGCTAAGTTGGCTTGTATGGCCATTCATCCCCTCCACTTCACCATGCAAAGATTATTGGAGAGACTATTCTTTCCAAAATTTAATACGATGTTTTGCTAAAAGTGAGAGAGGTACCTATTGCCTGAAATTCCTTGAAGTGCTAGAAAACCCATTTCCATACAGAAAGTTTTCAAATAATGCAGTGAAATATGGATGGACATGACCTTATCTATTAAAAGCTCACATTTCTTGCGTGAGAACAGGATATCCATATTTAGAATTGTTTTCACATAGTCGGTTGCCAGGCCATGGTGCTACTGAGAATCATACCAGAATGCCAAAAGGTCAGTGTTTCCACCATTCTGTAAGGTTATTTATGATGAAGTTAGGAAGGTTAAATGGAATTAAAATTGGCCAGGGATATGAACGGCAACAAGAAGCAGGTGACAAAAGGAAGACTAGAGAAAATGTGGGCCCATTACTCAATGAGATGGAGGACTTGATTATCCAAGATGTAGGAAAAGGTTGAAGTACTGAATGCTTTCTTTGCTTTAGTCATTACTAGCAAGACTGGCCTTCAGCAATCCCAGGTCCCACAGACCAGGGAGAAAGGCTGGTGGAAGAAAGTTGTACCCTTAGTGGAAATGGGTCAGTTCAGGGAATACTTAAGCAACCTGTATACGCATAAATCCATGGGCCCTGACAGGATGCACCCATGAACACTGAGGGGGCTGCCAGAGTTCATTGCAAGGCAATAATCTGCAAACAATTATGGTGACCAGGAGATGTTTCTGAAGACTGGAGGAAAGAAAATGTCAGCCCCATCTTCAAAAAGGGAGAGAAAGAGAAACCAAGGAACTACAGGCCAGTCAGCCTCACCTCAGTCCCTTGGCAGAGAATGGAGCAGCTAATTTTGGAAAGCATTTCCAGGCATATTAAGGACAGAAAAATCAGCAGCAGCAGTCAGCACGGCTTCACCAAGGGTAAGTAATCTTGACCAAATTGATAAACTTCTACCAAGAAGTGGCTGGCCTGGTAGATGAGGGGAAAGCAGTGGATATTGTATATCTGGACATCAGTAAGGCACTTAACACTGTTTCCTATAAGATCCTAGTAGACAAGCTGCTGATGCATGGGCTGGATGAATAGTGAGCTGAAAACTGACTGAATGGCCAGGCTTAGAGGGAAGTGCAAATTCTAACTGGGGGTCAGTAACCATTGATGTACCCCAGGGGTCAATACCAACTTCAGTCGTGTTTAACATCTTCATCAGTGACCTAGATGATGGGACAGCTCACCCTCGGAAAGTTTGTCAATGACACAAAACTGGGCAGGGTGGCGAGGAAGTCAGCAGGTTGTCCCACCATCCAGAGGAACCTTCACAGGCTGGAGAAGTGAGCCAACAGAAACCTCATGAAATTCAACAGGTAAAATTGCAAAGTCCTGCACCTGGGGAGGAACCACCCCATTCTGGAAGACAACCTGCTGGAAAGCAACTTAGAAGAAAATGACCTAGGAATTCTGGTGAACACCAGGTTGAACATGAGCAAGCAATGCACCCTTGTAGGAAAGATGTCTAAGAGTATCCTCCATTAGAGAAATTATTGCCAGCAAATGCCAATAATAAACTTCTCATCTACTCAGCACTGGTGAGGCCACACCTGGAGCACTCTTTCCAGTTCTGGGCTCTTCAGTACAAGACAACATGGACATACCGGAGAAAGTCCAATGTACAGCCACGTAGATGATGAAGAAATTCAAGCATCTCACATATGAGGAAAAGCGGAGAGATCAGGGACTGTTTAGCCCGAAGAAGAGAAGAATTGGAAAATTCTTTCTGGAGTACATAAATACCTGAAGGAAGGATGCAAAGAGGAGCCAGGTGCTTTTCAGCAGTGACAGTACTAGGGACAACAGAGATGAACTGAAATACAGGAGGTTCTCTCTGAACATCAGGAAACATCTCTCCACTGTGAGGGTGACTGAGCACTGCCACAGTCAGCAGTGAGGTTGTGAAGTCTCCATTGCTAGAGACACCAAAAAGCCATCTGGGCATGGTCCTGGGCAGCTGGCTCTAGGTGACACTGCTTGAGCAGGAGAGAGTTGGATCAGGTGACCTCCAGAAGTCTGTTCCAGTCTCAACCATTCTGTGATTCTGCGGAGTTAAGAGATTAGAAAATTGTATTTGAAGAAAAGTATCAGTGTACTGCTCTCAGACATACTAACAGAAGCAGCCCTGGGCAGTTTTAAACTGGGAACTTGCTGCAGGTTCCTGTGTGTTTTGGGCTCCTGCCAGGATAGAAGGGTGGAAAGCTCTTAGCAGCTTCTGAAAACATGACTAATCCCAGAGGGCACAGATCTGAGTACCACATTTGATCTTTGGTTCTGGAAAGGCTTGCTGTACTTGTATTTTGTAAAGGAGAAGGAAGAGATATTTTTATGTGAAGCTGTTTTAGACACAGCTTGCCTTGGAAGACATTAATGGGTTTGAATTATCAAAATAATTGTAGAATATTCCTCTCTCTTTGGTTTTGCAGAGAGAAGATTAAAAATTTAAGTAAAAAAAAAAGATAAGATATTTTAAAGAGTGCTTGACTCCTCTGTTACAAATAAATTTTCCAAATTCAGTGGTTTTTTCTTTCTCCAGAGAGAGATGTCAGTAAATTTGCAAACTCAGCGTGGCCACTAATGTCACTTGTGAAACTTTAACTTAGTCCTCACAGTTAAAGTCATCCTAAATTCAAGACGCCTTTGATCCAGTCACCTATAAACTTAGATTTAATGTTCATTTGATCTCCCTTCTTATGCACATGGGTCAGGTCACGTTGTTTATCTTCACAGTGGCTGGACATGAAAGCAGAGACAGCTGCTTTCAGTTCCTCGTATTCCCATGGCTCCTGTATTCCCAGGGCTCAGGCCAGAGCCACGCATGACAGACAAAAAGCAAGTGCAGGCACATCCCTTTGCCTGAGAGCCTCAAGCTGGATTATTCTCAGTGTGACAGAATGGTGGGGGTGTTTAGCTGGAATCCTCATTGCGCGTTGAACACGCACATTTTGAAAGCCTTTTAATTTCTATTTAGGCAGAGTTTACCCAAGGGACAGGTCCTTTCCCCCTGAGTTGGCTCCCTCACCAGAGAACCACAGGGCTGTCTGAGTTGCTTAAGTAAATAGTTGAACATGTACTTTAAAAATGGTAAAACACAATATTTTCCTTTAGTCTCAAGGTCAGATATAGCTGATCCTTGTTTTTCCCTCCCACTAAAAATTCATTCAAAATCAGACACCCACACTATAATATTATAGTCTAAAGGGAAAAAAAAAAAAGTGGCACAACCCCATTCAAGGCACAGTCGCCTTCTGGAAAGCATTGGGCAGCCTTCACTTGAGATTCCTGGTAGCCTTGTGTAGCCTTATTTGTTGTGCATATATATATATATATATATATATATATTCATATTCATGCCAATAGCTTATTATGTAAACACATGCTTATCTCTAAAGCCTGGAAACATTTTAAAAAGAAATCATAACCACAGCAGTACATATTTTAAGCTTAGTGTTCTTCATTCAGTCAAAAACCAGCCAAAATACTCCTGTTAAATTATTTACATGTTTTTCTATCTAGTTTCTGCTAGCTATCATAGTCGTAATTTAATTTTTGATGGTTTTTCATGTTGACCAAAATACTACTGCAAAACAGCATTTCAGGGCCCTCCAGTTTTTCTATTGCATGAACAGACTCTGTGATTCACCTGGGCTGCTCACGAGTGTGAGGCTGCAGAAGGGCTGTATGCAAAACTAGATGTGCAGCTTATCTGCCTTCTCTCTATAGCTTCATACTCCAGTGCCAGGAGGTGGAACAACTGCTGGATAGATTCTCTCCTGTGTAATGCCAGCATCCTCTAGTACTTCTATAGAACTCCAAATCAAATGTCAGTAAATAATTAATACAAATAAAATAGCAATTGTGTTTTGATCACAGCAAGGGCTTTGTGTGCCAAAGAGAGGCAAGAAGCCTGTAGGTAGAGAACGCATCATTGCTTCACAATTGATGGTTTTGACAGATATCAGCAGAGTTTTATTCCTTTGCTTTTGGCATGGTGGGGGGCCAAGGAGTGGCAGGGGGGGCACAGGCCCTCCATGGAAAGGCGGCTGTGTCTGAGGAGGTGGCGGTGTTGTGTAACCACACTGACAGAGTGCGTCACAACGTGTGACATGTGGCAGCAGAAGAGCCTTAAATAGCTCTCACCATCTTTTCTCCTCCGGAGGTTTTGAGGAAAATTTGGTTTTCTGAGTAATGTTTTATCCTTCCTAAAATCACCTGATAATATTGCTCAAGCTCCTCTAGAGAACATCTCCCTGAGTTGTTGGGGAGTTTTAGGGTAGAATTGGTGAGGATCTTGGTCTTTTAAGCCCAGATGTTAAAATTGTACACCTCAGGGACTATGGATGAATACATGTTCATTAATCCTGGTGTTAAAATTGATCAACGTCCTTTCAGGACCTCATCTGTAACAGAAGCTGGGGCTGAATGAATTCTGCTTGCGCTGAAGACATTATTAGAAATGTGCCTGACAATGACTAAACTTTTTCCAATGACAGAGCATCCATTGCAAAATACAAAGTTTTGTTTCAATGTTAATTATCTTTTGTACTAAAATTTCAACTTTGTTTTTGAAGGTTCGTGAACTTATCTGGATTTATCACCCACTCAGGACTTTGCTATTCATTTGTTTGCTAGACTTCAGAGACCTTATTGCCACATTTCTATTCTTTATTCTTGTATTTACAGACAGTAACCAAGTCACTGTTCATAAGCTAAATACATTGAGTTCTTTCACTCTTTGTCTCCAGGAGCTGCTTCTGCACGTTCCTCATTGCTCTGATCTCCCCAGCTTATCTGTGTAGTGTTTGATCTGTTACAGCAAATTTGGACTAAGCATTCTAGCAGTGCCTGTGCAAATGAGGAATGCATAATGTCACCTGTGATTTTTAATATTCCCCTTTTATTCCTCCCAGAACTATGGTGACCATATAAGAATGCAGAGCCCACATCAGTGCCCTGAGTCCTTTTCAGAGTCACTGCAACCTTGTTGTAATTGTGGCTCTTATTTTTCATTTCTGGTTGAATAAGTTTGTGGGGGACAGTACTAAAACGCAGGCTGTTACCCATACCCAGGAGTGCTGGGTCCTGCTGACCTGTGTCCTGTGTGCTTTACTATACCTCAGATTGTGACATGAACTCAATTTCTGTACATTGCCTTGACTCTTGGTATGCAAATTAGCAAACAGCCTCCCAAAACTCTGGTGGGAAGCCCCAAGACCCTGGGACTCAGCCTGAAATCCCTTTTCTGCCCTCAGAGTTTCCCTCCTCCTTTGCCAGAAGAAAAAACCCATTTCTCAATGCACTGCTCCTCCACATGTCAGCCTGGGCCATATTAACTTAATAGATCAGCATTTATTACTGATCCTCAGCAGGAAATCCTCTTTTTATCTCAAAGTGAGCTTTTGCAGCTAGCTGGCCACATCTTCTGAGACACAGCCCAGCAAAAGATGTTTTGCTGGTGAGACCCACTCAAAGTTGTTTCACAAGCACAGGTCACCTTTAATGGAATTCATTAAGCTGAGATTTAGTGTTTCTCAGGTATTTCAACATCTGGTGTCAGAGCGCATAATGCAACTTGGATTTTTCATCTATTTTCAGCACTCACCTGTCACCAAGCCAAGGATGGAGCATCAGCTGGGGCTGTCAGTAGTCTCTGGGATGGGGACTAGGGTACTAGGGATTAGGGAGTTTGGGATTTAGGGTGAAAGTAGGAAGGTAGGAACCCTCCTGGAGGAGTTTGCTGGTTTGCAAGATATGCAGGCAACAGGGTGATGTAGGCTGCTGCTACTGAGGCCATGGATGGCAGCTAGGAATAGAAAGGCAACTGCTAGATGGGTGACAACCAAAATGAACAAAAAATCTCTTAAGGGGCAGAAAATCAGCAACCAGCGACTGTGAGTTGAGAGCAGGGACTGAGGCAGCTACAGAGTGCAGATGAGCCTAGGCTCCCTTCACTCCCTCCTCTTCTCTGATTTCCCTCCTCTTCTAACCTGACATAAGCAACTTTTTCTCCAGGCACTCCTTGTAGACAGCATCAAAGCTGTGCATCCAGAAGGAAAAGGACTGCTGGAAATAGCCTGTAGCTAAGCTGTCCTGGGCAAATAAATGTACTTATGCTCTGGCCATTCAGATACTTAGGGATGGTATTTGTCTGTTTCTGACCCTTTCTTTCCTTTTCTCTAAGATTGTCTTCAGTGCTTTTATAGCAAAGCAGATACATGAAATGTAATAAAGGAATAAAGAAGGCAGCGTCCCCCAGTTTGCTTCCAATCCTTCCCACCACTGCCCCCCAGCTTCATTTGCCATGCAGCATCAGTCTTTGGCAAAACTTCTCTGAATATACTGCTCAGTGAATAAACATTAATTAAAAGAATGAGAAGATGGAGATCAATGTTGACTTGTAGACAGAAGACAGAGAGCTAATCCTGAATAGATAAATAGCTCTGAAATTATATCTAGAAGTGGATGGAAAGAGAAGAACAAAATGTCTGTCAGGTTCTTCTGGTGGAAAAGTAAGACCCAAATTCTGCTTGGCCCCAGGATTTGCATGTCTGATAGAAAAGGGCAGGACTAGACAGCTTTCAGGATACCAGTGCCAGTGAGGAGTAGGATGGGGGTATACCAGAAGCAGCCGGTTTCTTTTCTGGGCTAAGTTTTTTATTTCAGGTTTAGAAAATGTTTTTGTCCCCCTTATGCTGTCATGTGAAATGTTCCCAGTGATTCCTGAGGTGTGTTCCCTTGCAAGAGCTTTCTCGCCACCTTTGTCCCTTTCAGTCACTGAGAGAACCATTATTTCCAAGATCCTCTTCTTATCACAAAAACATAATCTAATTCCTTCCAGCTTCTCCACCCATTTCTTTCTCTCTCCAATCCCACAAAGTAAATTAGTTTCAGCATATAACACATTTCCACTGTGGTATATGAATGTCATACAGAGGGCAGTGCTGCCTCTTCACAGGCTCTCCTGCTTCCAAATGTTACACCGCTCCTTGTGATATTTTTTTCAGCAGGATTTGTTACTTTTTGAGCCAAAGAGGAATCCACTGCAGGAATGAATTTACATTGGCCTTGTGCCACCTAATCTTGAGAACCGAGACACTGAGTTTAACATTTTTGAGGCAAACTGTAATGTGTTATAGGCTCAACGTAGCTGAACCTCTAAGGAGGGAGAAAAGGTGTTTGAATGGGGATGGTTTAATAGAAATAGTATTTAAAAAAAAAAAAAAAAGACCCAGGCCAGCCGAAGGAAAAGGACCCTCTCTTAGAAAGCAGTAGCAAGAATTTGCTTTCTGCCTTTCAGAAAAGGGTTTTTCAAATAACAAACTGTGCCAAATTCTGCTTCTCTGTCACAAAGCCCATGATTTGCAGCATGATTTGATGCTTGGTGCATGAACATCTGTGAAGTAATAACTGAGGAAGCATAGCAGTAAGTTCCCGTTACTCTCTTAATGTTATATAGTGACATTTCTCCAAGAGAAACAAGAATTCACACTCTAAGGGGTCCCCCAACCACTTAAAGTACACGTCCCTAGAGGTCCCATTAAACTTCCATTACAGTGCGCCTGGGGCAGTGCTGTTCTCTCCCCCAGCTCTCGTGTGTTTTGTGGCTCCTCAGCAGGTTCCCTCATTATTTTGGAGGGAAATGCAGTCAACAGACTGAAGATCAAAAAGAGTCAAAAGCGAGATGTGAAATATCAGCCCAGTCAGAACAGAACAAGTGCCATTTGATTTTCTCTGCAGAGGAAGCAGTCTAGTGATACACATACAGCTGTGCCTACTGTTTGGCACATACTGGGAGGTGTTTGATCATTTCTGTTGACTACTTAACCATCAGCTGATAGATTTGTTTTACCATATGTGATAGGGAAGGGGGAGGGGGAGGTCAGTGTCACCTCAAGCTGCAAGAGATCAACAGAGATGTTTCCCCCTCTGCTGACTATAATTGGTTTCCTCTATTCAAAGCCAGAGTCACTACCCTCCTCCCTCCTTCTTCCTTACATTTCAAACAGCTCTCCCATTATGTTTCTGTGTGCTCCTCTTTTTGGTGGTGCAAAATAGATGTAATGGCCTCAAATTAGACAAGCAGCAGAGCCACAGCCTGCCCCACAGTTTCAGACATAGCAGAACATAGTGGGCTCTGAACCAGTCTTCAAGGGCTGTGCAGTGATGGTACCTAAGCCCTATCTCCAAGCTTTCGGTCCAAGTAAAGCTAACCCAAAAACAAACACTAACCCTAACCCCAACCGAATCCTAACCCTAAACCAAACCCAAACCTAACCCAACCGTAACTATAACCCTAACCCAACTTTAACCCAACACTAACACTAACCTGACCCAGCGTCTACCCTAAACACTGTTAAGGCTGTAAGGAGACTCTTACCTGCATTAGACATGACCCCACTACAGAGCTGCAGTGACAGGACTAGATGCGCTCTAGCTGTGTCTTCCAGCCTCTGCTGTTCTCTGAGTCTGTATCCCAAAAGAGAAGCCAGATTTGGTGGTGTTTTCTCAAAATCCTCAAACAGAGACCCAGCTTTGATGCGAGATTCTAGTAACCATTTTTCTAGAACCAATTAAATAAAAACTAACTGCAGAATTCAACAGCCCAGGAGTTTTAACAGGCTTTCTTATTTAATAATATAAGCATTTAATTTTTCTGCTTGGCAGCTTTGTACAAACAGGTGGAGAGGAAAGATCTGGGCTGGCTTAACTTGTGTTTTTTGACATAGCCAAATGTCAATACTCAGAAGTGTGTCATGCAAATCAAAGCCTCAGATCTGAATGGCTCCCGTCTTAAGGAAGTTTGCACAGAGATACAGATTTTACAGATGGCTTCTATCTTTTCAATGATCTGGCAAAGGCCTCGGGGCTGAACTTCAGGGTAGTCTGGAGCAGCATGATGCAGACTGAATGAATCTGAAAATTTATGGATGAGGAAAGAAAATGGTGTTGCTCTCCAATACAAGAATAGCCTTCCATTACACTGAAGGCTGATGTCGTCCTAGCAGCCAATTGCTCTTACAATAAAGTGCACAATAAGATGCTTCACAAAGCAGAAGAAAGCCATTCAGGTGTGCTGAGGACAACACACAATGAACAAAAGGGAAGTTGTCACTCCAAATTCTAGCCAGTAAAGGTTCATTGAAAACTATTGGTGGATTTTGAGGAATTTGGATAAAGTCATGAACAGTCCAAATGAAAAGCAATTACAGCAATAATAAAGTAATTCTTCCTGAACAGTCTCACGAGCAACACTGAAAGCAAAAGGAAGAATATCAACTACATCAGAGGTAACTGAGAAGGGGAAACAAAACTGTAGAAGCCAAAATCTACTACAATTTTCTGTCAAATGTTACCACTCACCTACATGAACATTTTTGCACAGCAGTCAACCATGAATAAACCTTCATGGAGTTCCTTGTATCACAAGGACAAGCAGATTAAAATGAGGTTTTGCATATGTCAAAAATAAAAAAGGTTTCTCTGTGTAACTGAGCTACACTTCTGCACTAAAGATTCGTTCAAACACAAAGTTAGTTTCATTCCAGTTCATAGGTTTTGAAGTGGATAGAGGTAAAGTAACATAAGCACGTGCTAGGACACATATGCCTAGAAACTAAAAAAAAGATTCAGTCACATACCTAGGTTAATAATAGCTTTGTAGAAATTCTCTCAGGCTAGGTGGTGTACTGACTCTACAGTCAGTAAATAACTTCATCTCCACTTCTGACACTAAATACAGATTTCCCTATAAGGAGATTAAATACTGATAACACTGGAAATAATCAACTAGACTAGATCTGTAAATAGGGCATGTAATAGGGTTCAGTTCCCCTGACCCCATTAACCCTTGTAGAACCCCTAGAGAAACTGTTTCAACAAAATCTTTGGGTCTATAAAGATGCCTGTATCCTACTGATTGTTTGGAGGTTTTTTTAATGGAGCTAATTGGAATTAAGTATCTAAATATGTAGATCTTAGCCTTCCAATACATCAGTTTCTGCACTAATAAATAAAAGTAGCAGCACTACATGTCCTCACAGTACAACTAGAGAGTAATCGCATGAAAGTCTATGAGGGTCTGAGGCAGAGGTGATGGACACCGCCCAGATGTCACACACTGAAAAGACAACAGTGTATATTGCACTCACTTCCTACCACACTCTGAGGGGACTTTCATTGATGCAGCATTGAGATTGTGTCAAATCAATCATTGCTAAAGTCTGCACAAGCAAATGGATACATTTCCTCCTGGTGTCCATGGAGATTGGCACAGGAATTGTTATTCTTTAATTCTGCATGTGATTTTCTGTGTTCTGTGATTTGCCGTGACTTTCACCACAGCACTGAAGAGAAGGTATATTGGCAAAACCTGGGCCCTGATGCACCTTGTCATTACTCTTGATGTTTTTTTTTGGCAGCGGCAGGGCGAAAGAGGCAATCTTCCCCCGTTTTTCCAACTTTGAAAGTCTGTGTGGCTACAAGAAAGAATTCTCTTTCCCGCAGAGAAGAATTCCCTTCTGCTAGTCAGAAGTGGGTCATCACCAGCTTAGAGTCGGCCAATCTTTTTATTTGCAAATTTTTCAGGAGCTTAGAAGGACATACAGTGGCCAGCTTGTCTGTGTCCATTCCTGCTGGGCAATGCCCATTTAATTATTGCATTGCCCTGCCTCCAGACTATCCTGCTTCTGTCCTGAGCAAGCCAGAAAGTGAACACGCCTTTGGCCTCTTGGCAGAGTTTCTGGTGTTTCATCATTTAGGATCCTGTGTCATTGATCTATTTGTTCACATAGATTTCAAACAAATCAGGCTTAGGATGTATTTGTAACCCAAATAAAACTTTTAGAAGAGCATACATTAGCTTTTAGTCATTCTGGCTACACTGTGTACAAACAATGCCACAGGGAAAAAAATCTAGTGGTTATAAATTGTGAGGTGTGACAAGCCCTTGTATGTGTCAACAACTAAAACAATTCTGTAATCAGCAAATACAGAAAGTTAAAGAAACAGGGAGATTATCCTTCTAAGCAGTTTCTAACAGGAATTTAATTTTAGACAGCATATCTCACCTGTCTTTTTTCAATCTATCTCATTCTTTCAATCAATCAATTATGTCTTGAACATTTGATTTATGAAAATAAAACCTTCATTATAGCTAGAAGTGGCAGAGTGCTTTGAAAGTGAGGGAAATGGTAAAGAAAGCACAAGAAATCTTTGTTCCTAACCTGTATACATCTGTGTGTTTTCACTCATTCCCTACTGCTACATTTATTTACAAATAAACCACCAGGCAAACTGATTCTTGTTATGAGGAATAGGTCCATTCTCTTTGTAACTAAACTCTTTCCTCATTCTGTAAGTCAAATGGATCAGTGTAAGTATGTTAGTGGCCTTACCTGAGGAGACATTTCAAGAGAAGATAGCTGAGTGTGTTGTACAGTTTAAGTTCAGACCTTCCTGTTTCCAAGCATGCACAGATTTCTATTTTTGTAAAGCAAAGAAAAAACTAATGAGCTTTAGACATAAAACATTTGGTATCATCCTGCAGCTGCTGTTTGCCAGAAATGCTGACAAACCTGTTTGTAAGTCTGCAAGAACCACATGACACAGTATGATTCACGTTCATGTTGACCTTTGTCTTGTTTGTGATTGAAAACAATTAAAATTACCAGAGTCAACAGAGTGAAAACTATGTGGAGTAATTGAGTTTGGTTATCTATGCCTCTAACTCTGTTTCTGTGTTTCATCATTCTGGCTTTCATGTGCACAGAAGCTACTGAACCATTCATGCGTGCTCATGTGAAGATCTAGATTCAGTGTGTTTGACAGCTCAGGGAAGTCATAAGGCAATGTTGTCAAACAATTGCAGAGAAGATGCAAGAGGCATTAACTAAACTGTCAATAAGCTACAACATTAACATAAAGTATCAAATCAAATTTGTCGAGTATAAACATGCATTTTTCTTAATGGAACAGCATTTGGATATTTGATTATTAAGTTCTCTTCCAAGACAGCAGAGTAGAACAACAAATTGTATTAATATTTCCCTAAAACCAGATTGTTTTAAAATATTTAGTCAGGAACTATTTGACTAGGACACTTAATTTTTAAGGAACACCTTGATTACACAATGATTCCTTCCTTGCTCACACGGTGTCCTTCAGTCAGGTGTTCAACACCTCCCAGTGCTGGTGCAAGGTGATGACAGCCCTTCAGTGATTCAAAGGGTGAAAATTTTGCCACCAGGTAATGAGAATGTCTAGATGTACGTCAATGTGCATGAATTAGAATGAGCTGCTGGCACTCAGGAGGCCCCAGCCATCCTTGGTGCATCCTTTCCTTCTGTATTTGCAAGATACTCTCAGAAGATCCAGGGACCTATTCCTAGGAGTTCAGATATGACGCTGGTACAACATATTAAAAAGAAAAGCATATACCTTCAAGATAAGGGAATTTATCTTCTTTCTATCAACAAGGAACTTGGAGTTTGGATAATCTCTGGGTAGTGTTTCTTTAAATGAGAGCTTGAAGACTTTTTTTTAATTGTTGTTATGAAAAATGCAAGAAACAGCATGTCTGAAGTCTTGTATTTCCCTGAGCAGGGACACAGCATTTTCCTGAGGTGAGTTCAGTGCCAGAGCTTTGTGTGGTGGGTAAGCAGAGAGGCAGCCTGGAGTCTTTAGATGCTGGGCCTCTGAATGCCACCTTACTGTGCCAGGAATCTCAAAAGCAAAATATGCTGTTATTACAAATACCTTAAAAACCAAATAATACTGGCCACATTAATTTATTGCAGTATGAAGGAGTTTTATTGCTACTTCACAGTGGGTTATCAGATTTTATGATACAGTCAAAGATAAGATCTTTAGCTCAGGAAGTCCCGTAGCTGGTCTTATCTTAGTGGTGTAACCCTTCCAATGATATCATGTGTGGTTAGGTTACACACATGTTAGTCAAACAAGAGAAGAAACCTAATGTTTGGAAAACCAAAAACAAAATCAAAGGGAAGGAGATTATTGGCATGAAAAAGTTCAAGAACTCTCAACACTTCTGAAAGTATTGTTAAGGAAAGTGGCCTTATAGATTTCCTTCCTTTTTAATTATTTGTTTTCATTCAAATAAAATCTTTATTCTATAAAAAGGTGTTTCTTCATGCTTGAGTGTTTTTTAAAGGGAAGTAAGTTTACACTTAATATTTTATATCTCCATAGCTTCTATTAACTGATACTACAGTGAGTGGATTAGGACAGACACTCTAGATATCATGGATAACATACTCTTCTTGTGAAAGTGTCTTTAAACATAGGTTTTTAGCTTTGACTAAGAACATTTTTTCATAGCAAACATGTGTCTTTTATTTGTCATTTTTCATGACCTTTTCTTTCAAGAATGTCTGCACATATGCTGACATTTTGTATGTCATCCCTTAGACGTAGTAATTGCTGTATTTGCCTCCTAGTGCCACAGAGTTCATTCGTAGAGCCATTTCTTTTTATTGCTATACACTCTAAGGCTTTTCCATCATGCTCCTCCCTGTAGCATTCCATTCACTTACAGAAAAAAAAGGTAAAATCTTTATTTTTGCAAGAGTGACTAAGGCATCGTTGCCTTGGGTACTTTTCTCCTTTGCTGCAGAAACTGGCAACAACTATTCATGTCATGAATGCATTTTATCTTTGTTACTGGGCATTTCCAGCTTAATACCACTGTATTTTGCCATTACACCTACCTGCTTCTTTGATGGTAATTAATGTCCTTCTTATTTCCTAATCTCTGTTCCAAAGTCAGTGACTATTTCCGTTCTTTGCTTTTTCCTAGTGAGAGGAAATGGGAGAAAATAGAGAAATGTATTAAAAAGATATGTTTATAGTTTGTTTTTTTCTTTTGTTTTACTTATCCCTCCAAAATGTCCAGAATTATAGTCATGCATACAATAATTGTTTTTCCTTTGAGAAAATTAGTATTTTTGAACATTTTTGCTTCAGCATATAAGCCAGTGATCAACTGATAGAATTAAACAAACTTTCCATAATTTTTTTTACATAATTTTCTTCTACATGGTTTTTCTAATTTTAGCCTGAAGCAGCCAGCAGTTTTTACATTTCTACAGAACAAGACAAACAGAAGTCTGATGTGAAGGGTTTCCTTAGGCATATAAAATCAAAACGTACAATGGGAAATCCCAGCACAAAGGTCAATCATGCTGCTTCCTTGAGGCTTTAACATGAAAATTACCTAGAACACATTGCTTCCTAATTCAAGCTTCTAGAATCCTGTTTATGTGTCTGTTTCATGGGTAGTGACTCTCTCATAGGGAATAAAAATTACTATTCAGAATATTATATCATTTAGATGCCTAATTCATGGACAAAGACCCATTGTCCTTGACGCAATAGGGACCACAAGACATCCTCTCCCTCTGTAAAAGCTTAGGCTAAGCGAAAAGGCTAATAAAAGAATAAAGAAATAGTGTTTATTGATCAAAACATGCTCTGAGCATACTGTTGTCCAAAGTTTATAGGCATCAGAGCAAAGGAAAATTATAAGGAAGATAGGAAAAAAAAAAAATGAGGTAGCCTTGTGGCTAATCATGGACCTTTCTTTTAGAGTATGAAACGTGCCAGAAACACAAAGCCTCCATGTCTGAAGGTTAACAAGAGAAATATAGGCTAGCCAGAGGTTGGTATTTTCATAAGAAATGAGAATAAGTGCATATGACCAGGATGGGTGTCAACAGTCTTACAGAAGGAAATGAAGCAGAGTGGTTCAGTTAGACAGGGAATGGAAGCCAAAGGATGGGGAGGACAGTGAAATCTTGGTGGTCAGTGTGGGTTGGATGGGAGCGAGGCTGAGACTGCATTTCACAAAGAAATAGAGAAGGAAGTTGCAGTAGCTGACATATGAAATGGGGGCCCCACTTTAAGGAGGATGAGAAATGCACTTACTTAGAAATGCAATGCAATTTTAATTTTTTTTTTTTAGCTCAAATGTGTGTGAAAATTTTGAGAACAGGTGAAGATGATGATGACACTCTTCACAGGTCTAGAACATGGGAACAGTGTTTCAGCCATACAAAAAATTTAGTAAGGAGTGGCAATTTTATATCATGATCAGTTAAATTAACATGGGTTTCTGTTGCTTGCTAGGGCTTATTTTATTTTCTATAATGCAAGTTATGTCAGTGTAATACAAGCTGAAGGCAAAGAATGGATAACCTGTTCTTCAGGGAGCATACTTCCTAGGCAGTAGTGTTCCACGGATTATTAGCTATGCACAGATTTAACTGCTTTGATGCCTTATTACTGACATTAGACAGATCTTCAGATCAGTGCTGTCTCATTGATTATATTACCATCAAGCACTTTTTCACTGTTAGAGTTTTACATTAAATAGCTGCCCTCCTATGGATAAGCATTAATCTCTACCTCTGCCCAGACTAGGAATATATCATACCAGCATGCACCTTAACTGCATTCTGCTAATGCTATGAATAGATATGGAAATATAAATATATCTACTATCTATTTTAAAAAATATATCAATATTGCAAATAGTATCCAGGCTAAAGTACCTGATCACGTAATTGTTAGGGATTAAAACATCTAGCACATTAATACATCTATACTATCATAAATATTGCAGTTGCTGCATTACATCTTTAGAGTTATCAGGTTATATTAATTTTTGAGTCCAGATTTATAACAAAAGAGTGCCTTGAATTTTTCAGTTTGTGCAAATGCAAGGGTCAATGAATTAAAAATTCACTGTAATCCTGCAGATACAGGAAAAAGATCAGGAAAGGTTCTGATTAAAAAAAAAGCAGGTGTCTCTTGGAAATGTTTCCATTTTCATTCTTGTGAAATTAGACAACTCTAACGAGATGACAGATTCCGTGATTCTCCCTGTTTTACTTTATTTTTAAGGAAGAAAAACAAAGTGAGGTTCGGTTGCACGATCAATTAAAAAAAGGGGGCATTTTTTGTAAATCTTGGAAGGTCCATCTGTTCAAAGGTCAAATAACAAATCAAAATACTTAATATACAGTATTCTGCATAAAATCATTTTTAACATGAAATATATAGTATTTCCTCTTAAGCATTAATAGAAGCCATGAAAAACCCCCAAACAACCAAACAAAAAACCCAAACAAAAACCCCAAGACAAAATGCCAAACCAAAACAAATAGGGGACTGGGCAGGGAGACTTCTTGGGAAGCATTTACCAGCATGACATGATTTTTGTACATAGAATGGTCTAGGTCTAAAACACAATAAAAACGTAAAAGTTTTCAGAAGCAATGATTTACTAAGTATAGCTGCATCTCAATCTGGTTTTTCACCAGACAGGTTTCGTTTTTTTCAAATACTTCATAAGTGAAGCAACAGAAAGCATGATCTTTTAACTAAAAGTTGTCAAGGAATATTGAGGTCTAGAGAGACAATTTAGAGGAGAAAGATCATTTTCAGCTTTGATTATGCTTTATTCTAAATAAAACAAGGTCTTCGAACTGCTTAAGAAAATATAGCCCCAAAACTGCAAATCATTCTTTTTTTTCTAGTCTTGCGAAATTGCAAGATCTTGTAAGAGATTGGAAGAACACTGCTTAAGGTGAAAGGCAGAAAATTTTTAGCTGTAGCTTAGGACTGGAAGAGTAAAGTACACTCCACATCCTGCAAGTTGTCATCTCCCCTTTTAACTCTAAAATTATGATCAGTTTTTGAGAATTTGATGAGACTGTTCAGAGGAATAAAGTTAAATATGTGCATAAACAGGGGCAGCAGAGGAGTGAAAGAGATCACAGCATTCCCTAGAACAAAATACCACGAATGTAAGAAAATTGGAATTTGACATTTTCAGTAGTGTTTTCTATCAGCTTTGTTTTTGCCATGCTTTCAGAGCATGCCAGGGAAATGCAGGCTTAAGAAATTTTGATATAGTCTCTTTGCTTTACAATGCTTGGTATGGTTGTAAAGACATTTAAATTTTATCAAATTTAGGTCTTACTTTTTGAAGGATTATTTTTCATCTCTCATTTAAAAAATCAAATTTATTTAGCTTGAACCTCTGCTCCTGATATCACATCCAGCTGCTTACTAAAAGACCAATGTGCTTTTATCGCTGCTTCTGTTTTACATCTGTTTATTGTAGAATAGTAGGCAGTTAATTCTTCCCTTTCAAAAAGCGTAACATACTCAAGGCTTTTACTATAAAGTTCCAATAAAATAAAGATAACAAACTGATAAAACACAATGAATAATGGTAATGCAATAAAATACAAACTACCTTTTTACTTGCTTGCATTGAGAAGCAAGAACTTTAACTAATCTTTAAATAAGCACATATGAGGAAAAGAGTTTTCTGACATACTGAGCTATATGACAAAGAATTAATAGTGTCTTCAAAAAAAGTTATCAGCCATTTTAATTTCTCAGAGTAAATGTGTATACAAATCCATATGTCCTACATCAGTTCCATAATTTTGTTCTGAAATCTTTAAGAGGCAAAAGACTGTCTGCTTTTCTTTTTCCCATGCTGTTTGTCTGATGGCACTTACAATGTTCTCAGAAAACAGAAACTCATCAGATGTTATCTTAAGTGCCCACAAAATCTTGAGAAATCCTTACCATTTCTACAGCTCTGCATTTCCTGGAAATACAAGCCATCAGGCTCCACATGACAGAGGTGTGTGTACCAGCGTGCCCTTGCTGACTTCAGCAGGGACAGTGAGCCCTCTACTGCGTAATGAACTGGCCATCTCTAACCCTGTCAAGCTGGGAAAAAGAAAAAAAGAAAGAATGGAGAAGAAATAAGTTTTTAAAATGACCTTGTGGATGGAAAGAGGAGAACTGTTATGAGGAAGAGGCACTGAGTCAAACCTTAATAGTGTATGTTCCGTTTTCTTCTGTATCAGTCTGGCAAATCAGCATTTCCTCAGTTCCACATCCCTGTCATGCTACCACTTTCCCTCCAGTCATCCTTCTGGTCTATTTTAACTGGATGCCCTTCAGTGCAGAGTCTCCTGGGTGCTCAAAAAGCTTCCAGCTCAGTGGGGGCTGGTGCTCTGCCAGAGACTCCAGGGACTGGTCTAATAAGCCATTTTTTGTACTACTTGCCATTCAAATTGAGCTTTGTCCAGCCCTGCCCTGAAATAGGCAGTGAATTGGACATGATAGTTTTTACAAAACTGTAACTGAGAGTTACAGTTGACGAAACAAAGACGGCTGGCCAGGTCTCTTCTCTGTCACTGGAGGACATCGGGGTAACTCAATTAAACATAACTGAATTCCACCGAAGCGGAGGAACGGAAAATCTGAACTGATGCCTGCAAAGATGAATGTGTGGCAGAGAAGCAAGGGCCCAGACTGTGTCTGAAGCAAACATTGCTGGCGAGATGGCTGTAAAGTTGGTTGAGAAGGGATGTTAAGTGTGAGATGAAGGTCAAACTGAATCAGCAAATTTTTAGGGAGAACATTAAATATCAATGAAGTGGCAAGATGAGAACAATGCACGTTAGCCTGTGGAGACAGAATTGGTTGTATTGTTTTATATGACTTGCAAGGGGTGTGTGTGAGATTATAACACTGGATCAGAAGAACATAAATAAGGTGTTTTTTCACGCTGCTAGAAAAATACAATACATCCAGGCCAAATAATGTAAAAATGCTGGTAATATATTGAGTTTATAAGCCCACATTACAGACCTCATTTCTCATGGTATCACCTTGGGCCTTTTTTTAATGGAAAACACTTCTTATATAGCTATGCATAAGCTTTCTCCTTTCAAAACAGCTTTTGAATGGCAAGCTTTCACCTAGCTCTGAGTTCACACATTATCATAAAAAGCTTATTTAAAAAAAATGTATTTCCAAAACTATCAATACTTCATGGGGATGTGAAAAGCAGCCAGTTCAGAAGCATTGAGTGTCTTGTACCAGTTTGCCTCTGTTCAAAGGGATTCACCAGCATCCCTCAGCAGTGGCACCCAGGGCAAGCTGTGCCCACATCACAAAGTGCAGCATCTCAGACACTGAAGGTAGCTTCTCACATGGACCTGTTGCTTCTTAAACAACAGGGAAAGGAGAATGGATTTTCCTGAGGGACCTCAGCCTTGGTTTGTTTGTGTGCTCAGGGGCAAACAATGCTGCTGAAATGAAACCTCCATGGACAGTTCCTCCACCTCAGAAAGTACTGAGCCAGGTCAGGGCACCCTATTGGGGAGGGACTGATGATGTTCCATCTGGTCTTACAGGCTGCACTAGGCTATGAGAAAAAGACTACCTTTTAATTTATGAAGGAAGTTTTGTGAAAGGCAACCATCTCCCATGTAAAGCTTGTTAATTTGCTTCTGTCTTTGCTTTTCTAACTAGAAACATTCCTCACTGCAAAGCTGCTGTCTCAAGAGTATCTATACAGCTCCCAAACTCCTGGGTTCCTCGCTATGTGTAATGCTGAACATACCGAACGCCATGAAACATTGCTTCATCAATAGCTTTCCTATGACTCTCTCCAATAGAACTGAGCCCTCATGTCTGTGTTTGCTAGATGTTTTAATGTAAAACAGGAATTTGTTCTCTATCAGCTATTTTAATGTAAATTATGGTGGCTGTCGAAGGTGCCAATTAGACTGACAAGGCTGTAAGTGCAGGTCTCACTTTGCACAACTTAAGTAGTAACACGCTACTTCTGTTACTGCATTGAGACAGCTGTCAGAAAATAATCCAGCCTGTTGTGCGCCTCATCCTACAAGGCAAAGTACCTGCCTACCTCATATAGCAATTTAAAGCCTAAGTGTCATGTTAGTAATGAAAAATGTGCTGATTGAGGAGGGGGAACATGGAGATAAGGATGACTCAACACTACTTAGCCTGAAACGAAGCAACCCCAGCTTGTCTGCTACCTGAATTTTAACAAGCACATGTTTTTTGTCTTCTTTAGGACATGAGATTGTTTTGAAGGAGGGGAATACCTGGAGGCTCCCTCTTGCACAAGAGGGGAGCACAAGAAAACTGGTATTACTGGCAAAGGGGAGGAAGGGGTCAACAACAGAAACAAGAGGATAGTCTCGGCAGGACTTTCTCAGGAAAGAAAGAGAAAGGTTTTGTAGCAGATTATAGCTGAAGTGACAAGCAGTGCTGCTAAAATTTCTTTTTAGATGAATAGTTCATTCTACCAGTGAATGCAACCCCTCTGCCTTCCTCAAGACCGTATTGACAAGCCAGGAGAAGGATTGTTGCAGTAGTCTTCTGGTCATAGCACGGGAATAAGAAATTTATCTGTGAGGCTGGAGAGGAGAGGTAGCAAATTTTCAAAAGGTTATAGAGGAAATAATGGGAAAACTTCATCTCTAGTGCAGCTTTAGGATCAAGGAGAGAAGTATTGTAAAGAGGAAACTGGCAAAGGAGATGGAGTGGTTTCTGCAAAAGAAAAAAATGCTCTCGTCATGCAAAGATTTGGAGATCTGTTTTGTGCCTGTGGTGACAGGACATCCAGAAAGAGATTTGGAGATTCAGGCCAACATTAAGATGTGATGAAATAGGGAGTAATTTAACTGAGCCAAGGTAAGCAGAGGAAATTACGCTAATCAGCTATGTGCCCAGTTTCAGGGCTGCAAGTGAGTTGAAGTGATATAAACAAGAATATTGCTGTGGTTAGCTTCTTCCATGCCTTATTTGTCAACTGCAGTCATTGCTCTCCATGGCACCATCACAAATGACTGCAGTGTTACAGACTGAGGTGTATGTGAGCAGTACGCAGCAGAAAAAGATTAGCCCATCATTAATAATTTTGTTTCTTGGAGAGAAGAATTCCACTCAGAATTTGTTTTTACATGCCATAAGTTTTGTATTTTCAGGAAAGTTAATTTTTTTACAGATATTAGCGAAGGTTTTATCTTTGCCTCTCAGAGACTTCTGTTTACCGTGTTCTGTCAGTCCAGCAAGCCTAAGCTCAAGATGAAAGTAATTTGTGTCCTCTGCAGTAATAATGACCATCAGTTGAAGTGCAATACTTATCTGTGAATCATGGTATGGCCCAGATAGCTTTCCCATTATCACATTGGTTTTACAAATGAGAATCGTAAAATAGAGCTTTTTAGGCAGAAAAAATATGCCAATGGAGAAGACTCATTCAGGAAGAATTACATATAGATAGTAGCAATTTCTTTTAGGACCATAAACAAACTCTCTGCTGTACATGTGATCAGTGCAAACACAAAACAAAGAGAAAATGCAAACCTTACATGGAGACTGCTGCCATAAAAGTCTTCAAATGCCACACTAATTCCGCCATCTGAGCAGGTACTGAAGGAAGTATGATATTTTTCAGGAGAAATTTCAGAAGTCTGAAAAGTATCTTACGGGTTTTATAGGAAGTTTATTTATTTGGAATTATGTTTGTGAATTTTCTGCGCACTTTGGTTTTCATCCAACTATCATGTTATGAAAAAAAAGATTATAAAAATGTCTTACAATTAGCTAATAAATTATTCTAAGAGACATACAAAGCATTTTTTCTTCAGTATATTCTCTAGTTAGTGAAAAAGGCCACTTTCAAATAGGTAAACATTTCTGCAGAGGAGCTACTGATTAAGCTGTGTGCAGCTCTCTTACTATAAGTCAACAATTTCTATGTCCTTGAAACAAATTGTCTGGCAGCTGCTTGCGATCCAGCAAGTGTGTCAGCAGAAGTGACCCATATGTCAACCTTTCACTTTGCAACCCTCTGCTGGTTGTGAAAGAAGCGTGAAAAAGTTCCAAGAAGTTCCAGTTCCTCCACTTAAAGTACTACAACATGTGGGTGTTTTGGATCTACAAGTTCCTGACCTGAAACAAAAAAAGCTGAAATTTCATAAGGACAAACATTTGCATGGTTTCATGTAATTTTCCTTTGAGGAGACTGGGTGTTTCACTTTAGTAATTTTACCTAAGGTGCAGTGGGCATATTTTAAAGTATATCCCCTATTTTCTTCATTCCTTAGAATGTTTTAGGATCACTTGTAGTAAAACTGTGATTTTCAAAGGGTATCCTTATACTTCAGTGCCCAGCACTCAGGTGAAACAGGACCTGAGTGCCTACCATCTTTTGGAGGGTTGTACTGACAATTCTAATTCGAGTCCCAAGAATGATCAAATTATATGCAGGAGCTAAGGGAAGAAAGACTAAAGCCTGGATTTTACTTCTTAAAATCAAGACCAGTTTATCTAGATACCTTTACATAATTCTTCAAAAGGAGATGGTAAATTTTTTAAACCTTCTGCCCACTGACACTAAATTATGTTGTGGTGATAAGTCGGTAACACGGCTAGTGTCACACTAAAGTCTGTTTCTCAGAAGGACAGCAATGACAAAAGTTAACAGAAATCACGTAAGAGCTACTGTTCTATGGAGTAAGATAGTTTTGTAGTGCTAGTTTCCTTGGGCAGTTACTGTGTGATCTTTCGTTTTGAAGGCTGAAGTTTTGAAAATTTTGAAATCTCTCAGCCAAATTGAATGAAATGATTCATGTTCTGAAAACACAGTGAAATCAGTGAGAACCTCTTAATTTCTGTGTTTCTTTGTTGGTCTATGCTTTTCTTTGCAGAAGGCATTGTAGGCACTATGAAATCTCTCCACAGAAAGTACTTTCAGGGCAATGCTTCCTGTCAGCAGAGTTTCCTCGGCTCATTGGCTTAGATGGTGACATGCTGGTTACTTGGGTTGTGTGGAAAGGTTTTGGTAGTTGGGGGGTTACAGGAGTGACTTCTGTGAGAAGCTTCCAGAACCTTCCTCTGTGTCCAGTGAAGTCAATGCCAGCCAGTTCCAAGACAGACCTGCCACTGGCCAGGGCTGAGCCCATGGTGGCAGCACAGCAGGGATAATGTATTTAAGGAGAAAGATGTTACCGCCCAGAGCAAGTGCAGCTGGAGAAGAGAGGAGTGAGGGCTTGTGAGAGGAGCAGCCCTGCAGGCACTGAAGTCAGTGCAGAAGGAGGGGCAGGAGGTGCTCCAGACACCAAAGCTGAGATTCCCCTACAGCCTGTGGTGCAAGCTATGGTCATGTAGGCTGTCACCCAGCAGCCCATGGAGGTCTACAGTGAAGCAGAGATCCACCTGAAGTCCTTGGAGGACCCCGTGCCACAGCAGGTGGATGCCCAAATGAGGCTATGGATGTCCAAAGGAGGCCGTGGCTCTTTGAGAAGCCTGTATTGGAGCAGGCTCCTGGCAGGACCTGTGGTACCATGGAGAGAGGAGCTCACACTGGAGCAGGTTTTCTGACAGGACTTGTAACCCTGCAGGGGACGCACTCTGGAGCAGTTCACAAAGAACAGCAGCCTATGGTAAGGACTCATGTTGGAGAAGTCCATGGAAGACTGTATCCCTATATCTTATGGGAGTGACTTCATAGTGGAGTGGGGAAGAGTGTGAGGAGTCCTCCCCACGAAGAGAAAAGAGCAGCAGAAAAAAATGTGTGATGAAGTGACCATAAACGCCATTCCCCTGTGCTGCAGTGGGGGGAGAAGGTAAAGAGAATTGTGAGTGAATTTGAGTCTGGGAAGAAGGAAGGGATGAGAGAAAGGTGTTTTTAAGATTTGATTTCACTTCTCATTATCCTACTCTGATTTAATTGGTAATAAATTATTTTTTTCCCCAAGTCACGTCTGTTTGCCTGTGATGGTAACTGATCTCTCATGTCCTTATCTTGACCCACAAGTGTTTTGTTCTACTTTTTCTCTCCTCTGTCCAGCTGAGGAGAGAGAGCAATAGAATGGCTTTGGCTGGCACCTGGCATCCAGCCTGGGTCAGCCCAGCACAGCTGAATTTCACACATGCCCATATTGGACCAGTATTACACTCAGGACACCTCACGATAAAAAACAGACCTCTGACCTGAGTAAGAAGAGTTCACTGAGCTGGTGCATCAGCAATGGTACCCTACTCCATCTGATATATAAACCCAATCCAATGAGATAACATGCTTCTTTGATATGACATCAACAGTGAAGTGACACATAAAGGAGTCACAATAACAAGGTGAAGTATAATTATTGTTTCTGCATTTTTGTCAAACATAATACTGGGACAGCGTGTGTTTTGTGTTGCCTCACTCTATGCACGGCACTCCTGGGACTGCATATTATTTCTCATGGCATGAAAAGATGTGATCTTTACAAGTAAATGGCAGATGATTTTCTGCCAGCTCACTGGCAAGCGTAACTTCTCCTCTGTGGACTTTGAATTCTTTCTGTGAAGCTGTGTCCTTACTAAGGATGACATTGGATGTGGCAATACTGGCCACAGAGCTGCTTCCATAATGTGTTCAAAGCTGAAAACATACTCAGTCCCTTTGGGGTCTTTTCCACAGCAGATAGGAGAAGCTTGATTTTTTCCAGGAGATTTTATCCTCCTTTTTTTTACCTGGAGCTCTTTTTCCCAGAGCATTTATTTCCTCTGGCTGCATGAGAGTACTCATTCTGCATGGATACCTCTGTGACCCCATGAAAAGGTGAGTGGAAAATGGACAACCACAAATTCTATTTAAGGATCAGTGGCAAGGAATAAAATGGAAGTAACGAAACTGTCCAGAAGGCACTGACATTAGATGGGAGTCTTACTATTCCTCCTTCCCCATCTCACTGATGTTTTAAAGTTTTGGAAACTATCCTTCAGGGTAAGTTTAATGTGCAGAAAGTAAAGACTTATCCACATGACCCTCATTAGCATCTGGGAGAGTTATTTTGGCTTATGGTCTGGAAACCTTGCTGCTGGAGTTTGCAAAGTACAGCAGTGGAACACAATTTATGCATTACAAGTCCAAGGATGGCAGAAGCTTCTTGTTGTCTTTCACAGGAAAGAATGTTGAAGGACAGGTGTGCAGGAGAAAGTTTGCCTGCAGTTCCTGCTGAAGGAGCCAGTGTAGCTCTGACTTTAATTTTTTTTTCTGGAGAGCAGGTTACAAAGCACCATTCAGAAGGCAATGGACATTTCCTAGCTACTCCTGCTGAAGATGCATCTGCAGTTCACATAAACCCTCTTTGAGGTAACTACAATAAACACTAACAATAATAATGAACATCATGCAGGGCACGGAGATCTACTGGGTACGGCCTCATGGAGAGGCTTGCTCTGAGCTCCACTCCATCCTGTCAGCACTGCTGCCTTCTGGGCAGTCAGTTCAGCTTGGCATCAGAGACAAAAGCAGGCAGAGAAAACTGCAAGGTCAGTCCAGGGCGAACCCTGGGTAGAAAAATCAGAAAGATCTACCAGAAACAGCATCTTCTAATGGGAAGGCAGAGCTGTTCGGCCTTTGAGATGTGTAAAGAGAAAGCTGCCTGAATGCAACCTCAGTTCCCCCTCTCCCTGGCAGGATCTGTGCAGGCACTGACTGCATTGCCACCATCACAAAGATCTGGAAGGGAGAGCCCTCAGCACAGCCCTGACACTTCTCCAGGAGGATGATAACCATGTGCCTGCCTAACACTGCAAGGCTCTCCCTCAGCACCACTGCCCTTCACACCTTTTAACTAACTTCCTTTACACTTAAGGATTATTTTTTATGAGCTGAGCACAGGATTAGGAGTACATGTGGACTTGGGGTTTATAAGGTTTGGTACAGAGAAATAGACTGCCCTCTTGATTCGCATTCTGCTGTAGCAACAGCCTCTCACTTTGCAATGAATGAGAACAGAAGATCAAAAGTCTATTTTAAGACTGTCTGGAATTCACTCTACAGATGTTGCTCTTAACATGATGCTTTTAAATTAAATCAATTTATTTTTAATTTCACACACATATTACGTTGTTTCGAGAGCTTGCAAGTCACAACTCCAGCTGAACATAAAACCTCAAATCTGTATTGAGGAAAAGAAACCTTATTTAGTTTTTAATTTAAAAAAGTAGATCCTGTACAACAGACATCTTGCAGAATAGTTTTTCTGACTAAACCTTGCTAACACACATGCTCACCTAACGAGGATTTAATAGGTGTGGAAGACACATTACTGTGCCTTGATTCACAATCAGTAACCAGAATAAAACTTTCCAGACTGTTTCCCTGAACTAGATAGTTCCAGATATATTAGGAGTCCCCATGAACATCCAAAAGTTATCCATGAAAACAAGTGACACTTTGAGATTAGAATTTGAGATTATTTCCTGTGCTTGCATATGTAGCTCTCAGTGGATGAAATTTAGTTAAAATGTCATGGCGTTATTAGGATTTTTGTTTTTAAGAGTATTCCTTGAACACCAACAAATAGCCATCTGCCTTGCAAACTCTTAATTTTTAGCATCCCGTGTGCTTGTGACTCCTGAAAACTTCAGCAATTTTCCCCCAGGCATTTAAATATTAATTTATTTAACATTGACTCATTCCACTTAATACACTGAGTTAAGAGAATATTGCAAAGTCACCTTCACATAAAATGCAAATAAAAAAATTCCAAGGGACAGGAATGTGCCTTGCTAGCTGCCCCTTTAGATTTGAACAGTTGGGGAGGATGTGAATCCTTGAGATGTCATGGTTTGCCGTTTGACCGAAAGAAGAGTATTTGCAATTTGGTACGAGACACTGCAAGAAATGATACTTACTTGCAAGGTGGCAAAGGAGGGAAACTGAGGACTCTGCAAGGAGCTGTGCAGTGGGAACAGGCAGGGGGACCTGCCCACACCCTCACATGGAAGCAGCAGCAGCAGCTCCTCACAGGCAAAGGAGGGTGCTGGCTGGCTCACTGGCCAGACTGCCCTGGGCTACTGGGACAGCCTTCAAAGCCCCAGTGCTGCCATTTTTACCAGTTGCTGCTGGCTATATGACTGGTTGGAAAATTTCTGACAGAATAATGTTTCCACTAAAGAGACAGTTCTATTAAAATTGACACATTTCAAAAAAAGAATGACAGAGTTGATTCATTTGGACTTCTCCCATTTGAAAAATGAGGCTTTTCATTTCAATTCTCTGCCATGAAAACAGTTCATCTCAACTTCTACCACTTTGATTTACTGTGCATTTAAATACTAAATGAGCTGCTATATACACATAATATAGATAGATAGTATTCTGACATTACAGTGACCTGGTGATTTAACTTTATAAAAAAGGTTTCACAATGCAACCCTTCTGCTAGCAGATTCACACTGCAGTTTCTACAGTCTATTCAGAGGAAGTTTGAAAGACGAGGCTTTAAAAAACAAAACGAGAGATCAGATTTGCCGATGCAGTGCAGCTAGTCAGGTTTCTGAGCACCTCTGCGTGGGAACTACTGACCCAAGCTGTCATGTGCTGCAGGGCAGACGCTTGGAGGAGGCTCCTGATTTCCATGGGCTTGATCACTGTCCCCAGCTAATCTGAGAAGCCAACATGACTATTGCTTTCTTTCCTCTCCACTTGAATCTGTCAGTACACTCCACTCTGATGGAAAGCCAGGGCATGCAGGACTGACCACAGCTGCTCATCAACGAGCCCCCATGTCCTTCTACCTCCATGGGCTTTCAAACTGGGATGCAGCCTTTTAGTTAGTGGCTGGCCAGACAGAGCTGTTAGAAATGTGACATCACAGCAAGGCTGTAAGACCCAGCAATGTGGGTGTAATTGAACAATTATGAGCGAGGTGTAGGACATTTCCTGGGGAACTGCTAACCAGCTGGGAGGAGTTAATGGCCCACACTGTGCTTTGGCTCATTAAATGCTAGCAGATATTAATCCCCAGAGGACATTCCTGATGGGAGCTGGCATTGCTGTTTGAAATGAGATTAAGCTGTATTTTGTTTTCTGTATGCCTACCTGTTTGTTTCTCATATGCATTATGAGTTTGATGGTGATCTCTTTCTCTTTGCCAGAGTGAGCCAAAGGGGTTCTAAATCTCCTCCATAAGCCCTGGTAGAAGTCCTGAAGTCACCAGGTAGGAGTAGACTATTCCTGCATAGCAGTGCCAAGTTGTGCTACTTCCTGGCCAACCTCAGATTCCCTTACTGAGTCTCAGTTCCACACCAGCATGGGAGTTTTCTCCTTTTCCATAAACAATGCAATAAACGGTGAGAAAGGGAAATGGAGAGAGAACAATTTATGATGTCTTCTAAACCTATTCAGGGAAACTTCAAGGAGTTCTGTAATGCATAAACTAAAATTAATTATTCCTTAAAGGGAGCTGTTCCACAAACTGTTTCAGAGAGAAAAAATAAAAAAAGACATAAGGCAAACAAGCAGCTATTTTTAGAGGACATAAAAATATAATAACAGAAGTTATTGATGGGTATACCCTTGTCGGAGAAGCTCAATAACATTATCAACTCAATCACATCCCCGGTCTTTTATAGCTTCTCAACAGTAATGGGAGCCCAATAAAAAGAGATTGCACATAGTTTATTTTACTTTTTGTACATTTTAAAGTTATGTTCTGCTCAGAAGGGAAATACTTGCTGGGAACATCATACTGAAAAATCAAAACTCCTCTTTCCAGCTTTTCTCCTAAAAAGTAACAGAGACGGTTTTAGGAATCAGCATCAACGTAAGCAGCTCCTGCTGAGCTGTCCACTGGGAATTACCTTAAAATCACTTCTTATGGAACTCCATTGACTGTGATAAAATTACACCAAAGGTGAATTTGGTCCTGCCTACAAGGAGGAAGGATAGAATCACAGTAGGAAGTGTGGTACTTGCATCTGAACATACTAGTGGGTTTGGAATTGTTCTTTCTGTATCTGGGCTGGGAACACAAGAGAAAATCATTAAGGACAGAAGGAATTAACAAGGCAGAGGCTATGGGCAGCTATGCAGTGAGATCCAATCGTTATTTATGTGCCCAGAGCACTTGCTATGAACTCATTAAAAAATCTCGCTGTTTTATAGCTGGTGAGAAATGCTCATTTGAATTACTTAACAGACACAGTGCTTTTTAAATTAAAACTTGAATAAAGGTAGGTTCCCGCTGCAGAAAAATTCCACTTAATGACTGGGCTGTCTCTGGAAGACGAGGTTTGAGAAGGTTGGTTTTGTTCAGTTTCCTTTTACTGGCAGCCTCGACAAGAATAGAGAAACTAAGCAGGGCTGGCCATATTCAACAAGACCAAGATCAAGGCATCAGAAGGCTGAGCAGACTCTGGGCACCGGGGTTGGGGTGGACTGGAGGGGGTGTAAGCACTCAGGTAATAACTCCTTGTATAAGGAGAACAACCAGCCAGCCTGCCCAAGCCTAGCAGATTGCGCGAGGAAAGCTGCAGATGTAAAAGGAATGTTTTACTGGGTAGAGTTTCGACCCTCAATAAGCCTAGCAGGTATTAAGACTGGGATTGTGGACCACTCTGTTGATGTGGGTTTTGCGCACTTTTATGTATATGACTATATTGTATATTTTGCAAATAAAGTTGTTCACAATTTTATCTTCTAAAAGACTCTAATGTGATTTTAAAAGGTTGAAGAATACCTGAAAAGCCATTAGGAAGGTCACAGATTCAGTCTCTGAATCATGAGAATATGTACCTTTTTGGACAAGGAAGATTTAAAGCAAGACTGTTGAGAAAACTGAGTCTGGCTCTGGCAGTAACCGCTGACATGTGGTACAAAGTCACAAAATAAAAAGGGAGAGAGACTGAAACATATGACCTCAATAAAATAACAGTTCCTCTGGCACGGTGGAATAGTATGAGATAAATACATTCACAGCAAGGAAAGGGAAGAGATTGCCCGCTCCTCTCAGGATGCCATGAAATGCAATATAGTAGTATTCCTCTGTCTTAAACGTTGTAAGTATATTACAAGTAGAATGAGGAATGAACCTGAACAGAGCATTAGTTTAAGAGAAAAATAATAAGAAATTGGTTACTTTATTCTTTTTGTTACACTGTCTCATGCCACTTTTATTGTTCCTCTTCCAAAGTGCAAGAGGGCCTCAATATGTGTGTGATACCAAAAACCACTTTGGATTTAGAAACAATATTCTACCCTTATAGTAGAACAGTCATTGTAAACTGTAATAAATTACATACCTAATATGATAGAACAGTTCTGAGAGTTGGTAAAGTGAGGGATTGAGACTTCTTTTTTTTTTTTATTTCTTGAGTGCTTATGGGGCTCCCACTGCTGCAGAACCTAAAACTCACCACTTTAAGGATTTATTCTGCTAATACTTAGACGGTATTGGCGAGCTAAAGGAGCAAGTCCATGAGAAGTGACAACTAGTCACTTCTAGACTCCTAGAGTCCTCATGGTGATCCTCAAATTTCCTTCTTATATCTTTGAGAAATTTAAAAAAATATATTTTTTTTGCGTTTTCACAGATAAGCTCCCTGGAGTACTCCTGCTTTTTAACTCCAGAGAAAGTTCTTTATCTCACAGGCTCAGCAAATTTATTTAAATCCCCAAATTGGACAGTCTCCTCAATTCAAATGCTTCTTGGTCATAGCGAACCAGACCTAGCAGCCATCCTCATCACACTGCAGAAAGCATACACACAAGTAGATTTGACCCCAACCAAAAAAATAAGTGTTGGAAGCTGTAATTGTTTAAAATTACAAAGAAAGGGAAGAAAGACGAGAATGATATTGAGTATCCCTTTCTCATCATACGAACACATGCATATTTACTCCATTCAGTAGCAAGGAGTGTCCTAATTACAAGTTAATTCAAATATTAAGGTTGGAATTGCTGTCTCTAGCCTTGGGAAACACAAAACCTCCCAACCACTGGACCTCAGCTAATATAATACTCTCAATCCTGACTTTCAAACATGGCCCTGCAGCATACAGATGTGAATTCAATGGGCAGCAAGAACACATCTAAACTTTCAAAATTGCAAAGCAGTAACTCGAATTCAGTCCCCTAAGACCCATTAATACTTTCCATTTATTCATTATTTGTCATCAAATAGTGAATGAATAATACATGCCTGGCTGAGATTAGTTCATACTGGTAGGACTCTCAGGGATGGACATTTTAAATGAAAAAGAATTATGCCTCCTGAGCCTTTTAGGCTCCCAGCTCTAGGAAGTGATTTGGTACTCCAGATCACCCAACCAAGAGGTTGAAGTAATGCCTGGAGGGCTATATCAAATCAAGCTGTATGTGATTCAGAACATGATTTAAGATCCAAAATTTTGTCTGAAGCAATTTCCTATTTACAGCTTCAATGCTGAAGCTATTGGAAACATCCCACCAAAGTGCCAGCTTCCCCTTGGAAGAGAGGTGATCCAAGGTTTTTGCAGTTTAAGCACCAGATGCAAGACGTTGAGTTCAAACAGTCATGGAAAACCAAAGGTGACTCCTTTTGCGGCTTTAGCCCTGATGTGACTTTTCAACTGTCCCAGCTGGGTAGGAAACTGAATGAAAGGCTACATGCCAGCTACAGAAACTACTGCTTTAAGAATGAACTAAGCTGTTCACTCTAAGGGAGAATCACCTCATTTATGGCTAGCCACATTAAAGTCAGATATCTGATCTTGTCATGTACATATCTCCTTAGCTGGTGGGAAGAGAAAAAAGCTGAACAAATTATTCTTAAGCAGTGCCTGAATGTTTTATAGTAAGAGCCTAGATGAATGAACTAGAATAACTTTTTGATGGCTACATCTGGAAAGGACAGATCCCATTTTTTTGTGTTTAACATTATCAAGAGGAGTTGCTAAGGCAATACTGTCAAACCCCTGGTTTTCATCAAGAAGAGAACTACCCCGATACATCAGCTGTACGTATGCTTATTTAGGTGAAGAGCCAAATGACACAGCCATCCAGTCAGGGATATCTCCCTAGCAAGAAACGAGCCTTAGTTTAGAAGTGGCAATAGGTACAATAGGTTAGGTAATAGCACCTGGTCTCACTGCTTTTTTTTTTTTTTNAAGGACATAAAAATACTTAGTGAGCTAAGAAGTAAAGCTTGAAATATGTGCAATATACCTCTGTGAGCCTTCATTAGAAAAAACGGGAGGGTAGGGGGGGCTTGTGTTGAGCTTTCACACATGGTTTGCTTATAATGTGAGAGTAACTGTCAGTGACAGCATTTAGCTGGTTGAAGGAATGTGTTTTTCCAGCGTCTTCTCGCAAAATTATGTTTTCCAGCAAACTCCTTAGATACCGAGTGTCTCAGAATACAGCAAATGGATTGCCAAAACCCATGAAAACAAAATGACTGTCACCACTGATTAATGAAAATAATATGCATGCTAGTAGGCGCACACTCACTAATCACATTTTCCATATACAAGCCCTAATCTTCTATTTACATTCAAAAATACTTATTTTGCATAAAAAGGAACAACAAAAGAAGCTGAAAGTAAATACTCTGTGGGAGAACACAGTCTGCATCTTGTCTGCAACAGCCTGTGTCTGAACTGAAGATGCAACGGCAGCAGTCTCCGGCTGGTACCAGATTCCTAGTGACTGAACGGGGTTATATAGAGAGAAGATTCTGATTTTTCTTACACATCATCACAGTCTTAAAATCTCCAGACTAGGAAAATATTGCTTTGATAAAAGTGACAGATAACAAATTGATGAAAGCTAAGCATCAGGAAGTAACTCTTTCTTCAACATTTTTGCAACATTAAACCCTCCAACGCTCGAAAAGAAACACTGTGAGAAGGACAGGACTGCTGTAATTCATCGCATTATGCATGTTTAGACACCAAAAATTGTATTCCAGACAACTGTACTCGAGACTCCTGCTGGCAGTACCACGTTCTCCATCTTTCTTCTTTCCTAGAAGTTTCAGCAATTTCCAAATGCTGAGCATGTCTCCTCTCTAGCTAGGAAAACAACAAAAGCCAAGCACACAGAATAGTGGTCATCCTCTCCTCTTCTCCATCCTTTAGCCCTGGGCCCAATTGGCAATTGCCACCTCTCTGTGCAGATGGTGGCCTTCTCACTCCTCCTGCAGTCCTTTCTCTTCCTTGGTTCTGACTGCCAGCTTTCTGGTGAGAATCTAAATTAATTTATCTAGCAGAGTGATGTCACCTCGTTAGTTCTATCGTGAAGCCCTGCTGAACCAAAAATAAAAGGAAAGGAGTCAAGCCTGGAGAAACATGGTGGGATTTTTCCTTCATTCTTTAATTTCTGCCACAAGACTATACGTGTAAGAACCCAGGTAAATGGTTCCGATTTAATGAGCATCCAATCTGCAGCCAAACTTATATTTGTATGGCACATAGCAAGAGCCTTATTTTTTTTTCCATAGTTGGCTGAAACTCAGAGCATATGGAAAAGACAAGTACTGCTAGCTGAACAGTAAGTGCTTCCATAGCTGGCTGGACCACTCTTAACATTCAAAATCAGACTTCCTTTTCACAGTGCATCCAAACCAAAATGTCAGATCTAAACTTCCTCTTGAACTCTGCAAAGCTGAAGCCTGGTGCTGAGCTCAGCAGTGGCAGACCAACATGAGCAAACGTGTTGGAAAGTCTTGGCCTGACCTGAAGGGCTAAAAGCCAAGCCTTATGCTGTTTATGTAACTACATCCAGGGAATCGCTCTAGGTCAGGGGCCTGGCTTTCCTGGCCATTATAAAGTAACTTTATCTCTTAATTACATCTGGGTAACTGGCTCTGTGAGTCAGAAAGGAATGCAAACAGCCCTCATGCAGAGGAGTTACAATATCTGCCCTCCTGTGTGCCGGGGTTGCTGCCCCCATTGCACAAGTCAGTGAGACACAGCCACGAGATCAGCTGTCTGCGGCACCACTGAGATACTCCACTGTAACTACAGGTTAAGATGGGAATCTTCTCCTTTCCCCTGCCTTTGCAGCATGATAAAACAAACCATGCAATGTTAGCTAGCAGGTTTTTCTCCACCCTTTCAATAAACCTATGTCCATATTTATTGAGATTTTTTTCTATTTGAGATTTTTCTTTATTTTTGGCCTCCAGACCAGTCCTGTGAAGACTTCAGTTTCTACCAAATCATGAACTTGACATAAAAGAAACTCTGAGAGTACAGGATGTGCAGCAAGATTGTTGTACCCATCCTCTGCTTAGTGGCCACAGCAAAGCCAAGGTTGTAATGAAGAAAGTTGCTGGTTGGGAGTGGAGACAATGTGGGTGTTTTGTCATAAGTTCACGTGTCTTTTGGCTACAGAGATGAGGAATGTACCCTCACTTCACATAAATACACATATATAGTCACTGGCTTCTTCCCAGCATCCAGGTTGTCTGAAATCAAACTAGTGAGGAAGACTTGCATTTTGCTATTGTTGGAAACCTGTCTGACATTTATAGCCACTTACTGCAAGGAGTAGACAAGAGTCTGAGCTTTTGTAAATAACTCCCTGAGGTGTGAAGCATCAGAGGAACAAGCTCGGTTACACTGCCAGCTATTCAGCCATGCAAAGAATCAGCTTTGTGAGAAATTATATAATTAAGTCTGCTTTTAAATCAGCATTTAGAGAAGGACTTCGAATTCCTATGGTTTCTGTATAAGAAAAAGGATTTTATATTTTGCACAGTGGTACTGTTTAGTAAAAAAAAAGTTATTTTTCTTCCTTTTTGAAAAAAGACATGTTTTCTCATTTTCTTTGAGCTCTTCTAACTTTCAAGATAAATGTTCATAAATTTACATCTCAAGTGCCAATTTTTCTCTGCAATGTTTTTGACCCAGACAAAAAGAGCAGGAATATTAAAAGTCTAAAGTTATTGCTAGAATTTTTCATAGGTGAATATCTCAAGGAAAGCCAATATCAAGTAAAGATTCTGTATTTCTAACACAGATTGATTTTAAAGCGTGATTCCCAGTAGAAATTGTACTGAAGAAATAGTAGGGATGTTGGAAAACACAGGCAATAAGCAAGGGAAATAATTCAATTTTGAATAGGAAGGAGCTGGAAGAACTAAAGTCATCCAGGGACTTAAGGGTAGAAAACCTGGGAGAGACAGTGAAATGCCCCATAATCTGTAATTTTCTTTTTTGAGTAGGCAACAGTTAAGAAGACAACATTGATTTGGTTTGACCTTAGGAAGAACGCCAGCTCTTCTTTTGCGAACGATCACCATTATCAATTCATTAAAAATCTCATCAACTCAAGTACCAGCCAGCACTCTGAGGGCTGTACTGATCTGACTTCACAACAAATTAAAACAAATACTGAAGGTCCATTTTCCTCTACCTTTTGGTAGCATTATTATTTTCTCAGTACTTAAGGTTATTGCATTTAAGTGAGAATTAGGGATGCCATATGGGCACATACCATGAGACATAACAGGTGGGAAAGGGGTGAAAATTGGATATGGAAGATGATTGATAGACTGGACTACATGTGGTCATTACTGCTTTGAGGAAGAGTAACCCTAAAGCAATCTTTACACTGGCTGGGAAGCTGGGAATGCTTTTTGGGTTTGGTTTTTTTTGGTGGGTGGCGTACATTTGAAAGTCAACAAGCGTTACCATACGGCAAATATAGAAATCAAAATGTCAATTTTATTTGGTTAGTACTTGAAAGACTCTCCTCTTCCTGTACAAGAAGTAATGTGGTTTTTTTCTCCTCTTTCTTTTAATCAATAATTATTTTTTAGTTTTAGATTACATAATCCTTTTAAGGCTTTGTTGCTCTTTTAATTAGTCTGTTATCACTATCTTTTAAACAGCATTTCTGAGAAATCCTGCATGTCCTTTAATCCTGTCCATTCAGTGCCACTTCTGTTACTTCTTTTCTATACAAGTATTTTCCAAATGAAAACCTTTCACCATCTTTTGAGCCTTAAATCATCCCTTCTGCAGCAGAAAGAAAGTACAAGCCAGTAAGTATGTCAATTCTAACCTTCTCAGGTTTTGCACTCTGTGAAATATTGCAAAACATCAAAAGCACTTGAGCAGATATTTTAAAAGCATGCAGAGAACATAAGCTCATTTAAAAAATTTGCAGTTATTGGTACATCTAACAAGCAATACCCTACCATGACCTTTTAAAAGCATCAAACACCCAGTGAAAAATACCAAACAATTTTCTTCTTGTCTTGTGTATGGTTTCTCTTTGTGAAGGAGGGGAAAAAGAGAAGCTGTTACCTTAAAAACACTCCCTTAAGAGGCACTCAGCAGCTGCAGTTGTGGCCTAATGTCTCATCTAAATTAAACTTCAAATTTCTGCAATTACCTGAAGTGGTAAATACTGAGTTTTAAAGCTTAGCTAGGTCTTCTGTAAACTGCTTTTGTTTTTCTGCTTTTAGTGAGTTTTGTTTTCTTTTTAATCTAAAGCTGAATTCATTATTTTTGGCTCTAACAATGAAGCCGTACTAGAGCTACAGATTTTAGAGAGAAATAGATACAACACTAAGGGTAAGCTTAAGACAGGATTTTTCCCAGGAACCTGTTTCTAGTGTTTTTATTTTAGACTGAGCATATGTTAGTTGGGTTACTTTTACAGAATGATAGAATCATTAAGCTCAGATAAGACTCCCAAGATCAAGTCCAACCGGTTACCCAGCACTGCCAAGTGCACCACTGAACCATATCTGTAAGTGCCGCAACCACAGACCTTTTGAACACTTCCAGGGACAGTGATTGCATCACTTCCCTCATCATTCTTTAAGTGAAGAAATTTTTTCTAATATCAAATCTAAGTGTCCCATGGCACAACTTGAGGCCATTTCATCTGGTCCTCTCACTTGTTACCTGGGAGGAGACCGACTCCCACCTCACTACAAGCTCCTCTAAGGTAGTTGTAGAGAGCTTCTCTGGGCTCAGTTACAACTCTTAGAAAGATCCAGACTTTCAAAAATCATTTGTACTGGGCACAGAAATTCTGTAAAAGAAGATCCCTGTAGGAAGCACAAGAAAAGTAAATATTGGCTGTGACACAGCATTCGGAGCAGCTCAGAGTGATAACTCTCTGGAGCAGTTAGTGTATACATATATAACTGTATCACAGCTCGATCTAACTAACCTTGTGCTCTACTTGGGGAGAAGTCTCTGCCTCACTGCACACACGCACACTGAGCCCGGCAGAGCACACTTGCCGCAGGGGATCCATAGGAATGCAGGCTATAGGGGCTGCGCTGCAGCTGTGGCTGCCACCCTAAGGCTGAGCTCTTCTTCTGAAAAAAGACCAAATCCAGACGAGGGCATGTAAGTGGGCTGTAGGACACAGGCCTTGCTCCCACACAGGCTGGCACCCGTAAGGATGATTTCTTCTTCCCAGCTGCACTCTGATGCAGAGGCAGCAAACTGGTTCCTCTGCAGCTGCAGAAGAGAAAGCTCTGTTCTAAACACAGCCACGGAGCTACACTGAGCTTTAAATGGGTTGCACTTTGTGTACATACTTCTTTTGCTTTCATATATTTTTTAAACTTGAACGCTTGAAGATTTTTCTTTTTACACTGTTTTATTGAAGCATCTTCCTGCTCTACTGCTTCCCCATCAGCCGTGCAGTCACCAGCCCTTTTGCCATGCAAGCCACATACACAGCTGGCTCTGAATTTGTGGCTGGGAGCTAACCTGCTTCTGATACTCTATAGGAAGATTCTAGTAAGACTTTGACAGTTCCAACTGGTGCAAAGCGCTGTGGTCTGATTTGCTCCAGCTTAGTGCATTCTACCCATTTTGAAGCCTGTAGCCTACTTGGCCTGTATTATACATGACATGAGCACCACTGGCCTCCCCTCCAGGCAGGGCATCAGCTCAGCAGGCTGCTGGCTCGGCTTACATCCTACATCACATGTTGGATTTGCTGCTTCGGATCTGATCTGAGTTTAAAGTTCAGGTCCTGTGGGTTTAAGTTTAAGGCATTTTGTTGTTGTTGTTTGTCAAGTCTGAAATATTTTCCTCCCTGATGTTTGTGAACTGACTTCTTGTTATCTCTAGTTAAAGGCCCACAATCCCTTGCTGAAATGAGTGAGAGTCATTTTAAAACATTGCTAATATGTTTGGAAGAACATGGTGTATTTTAATCCACATCTTTGTATATAACTGAAAATTCGTGAAATAAACCAATTATCTTGGATGCCAACAATTCTGCAGTCATGACTTGTCACATTAAGGAATCTTGGTTTTACCCACTATAAACACTCACCCCTTCTCAGGAAGTCAAGCATCCAGAAAACCTCTAAATACATTTTGAATATTTAAAACTTGTTTGCATTAAGATCTCATTCCTACAGTTCCATATCAGAGCTCTCTTTCATTTTAGCAAATGTCTGATACAAAGGCTGTTTTTTCCTCTCCTCCTTCCACTTCCTAAATCTAAACCAATTTTAAGCTCTTCAGCACAGCACCTGTCTTTCCACAGTGCAATGCTGTCCACAGCACAGTGTGAATGCTGTGGCTGCACACATGACACAGGAACAGAAGTACTGATCTTGGTTGCGCCCATATCCAATCTTCCCTGGACCACTCCCAATAATAGCACCCTGCTGCAAGGTTCAGCGCTGAGGACACAGCTCTGACATTGCAGGTGTACTATGATTTTGGCAGGAGAGCTACCAGCTGGAGCAAATAAAAACTTCAAGAAGGTGAATTATTCTTTCTCCAGACTGGTTTCCTGACCCTGCCCTACACAGATATGGCTGTGTAGTATCGTTTCTTATGTTAAAACCTAGAAAAGCTTTTGTGTGATTGCAAGTGGCTGACGACAACATCAGTGAGCAGCCAGCTGGCTTTTCCATGCTGCCGCTCCCTTCTCTCCTGCTGTCCCCGTGAACGTGCTATAGTTTCACTAGGCACGCTGGCACTGAGTATCTGGAATATTACAACTCCACAGTCCCACAAACACAGAGACACCACCCCAGCTACAGAGACAAAGCTTGTGCTGTAAGAGGTGTCAAATGGAAGAAGACACATTATGTTCCTGTTTAACAGGGCTACACAAATAAACTTTTTGACATTTTCTGTGTGGGATCAGCAGCTTATTTAAACTCTATTCTTTTCGTAGGCACTTTGACAACACTAAAACCAAGACTTGTTAATTTGGCATCCTGTGCTGCCTGTGCACTGAGACATGAAGAAGGCTTCCTCTTCAGCTATGCTACCTGTACATGTGGAGGAGCAGCAGGACCTGGAAGGCATGACGTTCCCTGCCAACTGACATAAACCCGCTCTGAGGCACCACTGCTCCTGGGGCAATGTGCTGTTGGTCACTGCCTGGAGAAGCAATTTTTTCTGCAGTCAACGCAGCAGAGCAGAGGGCAGGGAGCTAGTAGTCCAGAAATATTAGAAACAATTGCTGCAAGAGAATTTTAAAAGCCATTGGAGACTTTTGAAGCTGGATCATGCCAAAAATAAGACAGAACAGCCTAGTACCTAGAGAAGATGACTTAGAGGAAGCTTGTACTTCTCCAGAGATTTATCACTGATTCACATCTCATTAATTCTCTCCTCTTTCCTCAACATCTTCAGAATTTCTCCTCTTGGCAGTTTTCTGGAGATAGGGCATGACCTATGAGCATGAGACAGCAGAAAGCCTTTCCCTTGCTAATATTGTGAGACAAATATTGGTAAGCCTTTGCTGGATATTCGCCACTGGCCAGCCCTCCCGCAAGTTCCAGCTGGGGGGCAGAAGAAGACCCACAATGCAGGGCATTAAATAAGGCAGAGCTCATGACACCACTCCCATCTGGCAGGTCCCAGAGCAGCTAATAGCACAGCAACTCTTCCCTTCAGACATGCAACTTAACTTAAGGAAAGCAGCTCTTGCAGAGGTGTAGTGCTGTCTGACCCCTAACCACGGTATGTGCTTGGCTGCACTGCCCCATGGGTACAGCCCAGGCAGGGCAGCTCTGGCCACGCTGCAGGAAAGGGCACTCTCTGCACATCGTCTGGCTCGGCAGGGCCACTCTCAGGGCTGCACTGGCATGACATCCTTCTCTGGACAGTCAAATGCTGTTGACATCACTTGCCAGAGGAGGATCACATCCTGCTGACTCAAGATGTTCAGCAGGGACCTGCCTTGTTACTGCTGGCTCCTGATCTTGGATATGCTATAAATGTTCTCATAAGAGTTTAGAGACCAGAAGAGAAATCTGTACTATCCTTACCCCTACAAACTTTTTTCCTGCTGTACTTTACAATTCAGTGTCAGAGAAACCAGTGTCCTTTACTCCCATCATGAGCTTGCTTGCACAGAGCAGCATTGCAGTAACCACCAAACCACCAGGATGCTGAAGGAATAGGAGGCCACCTGCACTTGCTGAGACACACACAGTTTTCCAGGTATCAGCAAGAAGGAAAGATACAACACCTGTTTGAAGAGAAACTTGTATCTGAGTAAGTAATGGGTTTTTTTGCAGTGAGCTCCTGTAGACTTAAGCCAACCCAAAACTCAGTGGAATTTTCCCACTGAAGCTAGAGGAAGAAGTAAAACTCATTTCCTATGAGTTCATCTTCTGAAAAACACTACTTGGTATGGGATTGGAGAGGATTATTTCAGCTGAAGTACTCTTAAGGAACATTCTCTCATTTATATTTGTGTCGGATGCAGAGTGGAGAGGTAGAAGCTCAGAGATGTGGCTGGTGGGCTGCCTCAGAAATAGAGTCTCCTGTTATGAATGACCTGATCAAAAAACAGTTACCTGGAATGGCTTGATGACAAACTATTTTCCTAGTTTTATTCCGATGTTGTTATCTGCGAAGTGTGTCCTTCTAAGAGATCAAAGACTTTCAAGCATTCAAGACTTTCAAGCATCAAGATTCTTTCAAGCATTAAAGCAGAACTGAATGCGAGTCAGAGCTGGGATCTTGCTGGACTGAGAAAGACAATTGAAAAACAGCACTAGAGATTTTTCTGAAAAAAAGGCTTATGTTTTTCTTATGGAATATGCTTTTTCCAAAGGTGAGAAAATTCTTGTCAGGGGATCCAGTCTTGTCAGTGGACATGATCTGCTACCAGTTGTGATGCTTTGATGGATTTATCTTGATAATGCCTGGAATATGGCACTGGAGTCGGAAGAACAGCCACTTTCCTCCACCTCATCTGAATTATGAAGTGCCAAGTTGAGGCAGGAGAAGCCCTCACCAGGGAGCAGAGGCAACGATGCTCCCAGTGCCCAGATATCTGCCACCTCTGGAGCTCTGAATGCAGAACAGATTACATGTATGACTAAAGGGTCCTCTGGGCCACAGTTTAATGATCTTTTAAGTAATTCTGGATCCATCTCAATCATGCGTTCAGTAACCATTAACTAACCATTTACCTGTTCACACCAAAATATGAGTATTTTCCAACTGTTCAATATACTTACATGCATCTCTGAATTGGATCTACTTTAAATTCCCAGCTTCCTTTTTTTTTTTTCCTGTAACGTCAACAAACTGAATGTCTGCAGATGTCCTCAGAAAGTTTGCTAGAGAACAGTCAGTTACAGTCAATTCTGAATATGAAACGTTTTCCCTTTTGTTTGAAATGAAAAATAGCCTGCAAGCCTTTCCCTGGTAATAAACCAGACTTTGTAACATAAATTTTTAAAGGAAAAAAAGAAATTATGATTTGGAGTATTCACAGCTCATCATGGTATCCAAATGAATGTGTACTCCTAAGCAAGAATATAGCTATTCTCTTTGATGAATAGGAATTGCTCCATTTTCAAGCAGGAAGTGCCTAATGAGGGAAAACAGGCTGGCAGAGCAAACTCCCAGTGTGTTTGCATCCCAGCCCCAACTTGCCAGCAGGTTTTGCCCACACGTTGTGTTTCAATAGGCCGTTATGTCTGATAATTACATCAAATTTCTCTCCATCATTTTACTCTTGTTCTTCCTTATTTGTTGCCTTAATTAATGTACCTTTGCTTTATTCTTGGACTGGAATACTTATTAAGGGGAGGAACAATTTTGTTTTTAATTTAACACACCAAAACAACAAATCTTGTGATAAAGTATGGCACCTTAAGAACATCTGTCTGCAGCCTACTCCTGCACTTTCATGCATCCTATGTTCTCTTCCAGACTGGGAACATTTCACTTAAATTTAATTAAAAATAAAAAACCAGAAACAAGCAAGAAAACAAACAAACAAACCCAAACCCAACCTCAAAACAGAAAATACATTCTGTTGCAAAAACACTAAAGAAAATAACATGTCCATTTAGAAGAGATTTTGCTTGTGTGTGAGGAATTCAGGACTGCACACAACCGTAAGAGGCCAGAGGTGTCTGACAACCTGCAGATTGCTCATTTCAGCATTACCTTTTCTTTGTAGAAGACTGGCTGCTGCCTTCATATAGCATCTTCAAGCTGGCTCTCCTTTCATTACTTGTTCTATGGAATGTTAGTCTCCCTTAGGTGACTAGCAGTAATATATGATTACAGCAGTCCATGCGGCTTGTGGGGAGGCAGGGGAAGAGAGCTTTAGAGAACAAACCTAGACTGATTTAAAAGCTGAAATTAATAAAATTCTTTGCTACTTAAACACATCTAATTTTTACTTAGTTACTAAAACTGGCTGAAAAATCTCAGTGCAAAAAAAGTCTGATTTTATTGGATGGCAGGGTTTTAATGAAATTGGAGGGAAAAAAGTTTTCAAATCACAAGACTAACTTTCCATAAAACCTTCATTTGAAGACAGAAATATTAAACATAAATGTGAATTTTTCTCTAACACCAACTGACCCCAAGGTATTTCTTCTCTCACAGCACAAGCTCAAATTCATGACATGGTACAATTACACCAGATAGAAAAAACCAAAATGTAGAATGTGATTCAATCAAGCACATTGTTTCTATGGTTCCTTATTTTTGGCATTTCTCCAGTTCCCACCTGTAGCTGCTTTTAAGGCCGTAGAAGTCCTGATACAATTTATGTGTCTTTAGAGATTTTACTGCCATACCTTATTTACACGTATAATCAGCTCAGACCCCGTGGACAGAGTGTGCCACTTTGAGAGAGGGAGCTCACCAGCAAATCACTGGAGGTCTGATTCATTTTGTAAAACAAGGCTTTTACTCCTGACTAGGTATTAGCAGCAATTAACAGCATAGGCTGTTGTTTACTGGACATGATCCTGCAGCTGGGTTATTTTCCCCCAGGCTGTCAGGGAGCACCAACCTAAGGGGAGAGCCCATCCTCACATATGTTGAGTTCAGTTCTTCAGCTAGACACACCATCAGGAGAGCATGGATTTTGTTCGGGATGCAGATGACTTTCCTTACTCTATTACATTCTAACTATATATGCAGTTCACCAATCTCAAGATGACCATCTGAAACCAATGGCATTTTCAAGAAAATAGGATATTTGTAAAGGATGGAGACTATTACTATCCTGAAAAATCTAAATTAGACTGAATCAGAGGTACAAAAGAGCAAGGTAAGAACGAAAAACTTGAGCTAAACTTATACTTGAGATAAGCTTGCAAGTATTTGGATACATATCCAAGATCTTTTAAAGCTAAGTTAATTTTTTAACTCTCACAATAGACAAAGAAAGATGTGATTGTCTGATCTTTCATGAACTGGAATTATGAAAGTATTTGTGCAGTCTTAGGTCAGGTTAAAATATGAGCCCTACAGGCCATAGAAGTAAGGTAGATTAATTTCTGGACTAGTGCTAAACAGTTCTTCTTAAGATTTCATCTTATTTTGATTTGCTGTGCACTTCTGATTTTCGCTCTCTATTCTTACTACCAACAAAGATTCAGGTATCTTACGGTTTTCCTGTTATTTTAGGTAGATCATGTCTTGGCTAAGGAAAAGTGAAGGCTTTTGTTTGCTTGTTTACTGGTGGACATTAACTAGGAAAGCATCCCACAACCTGTCAGAAATAAAGAATGGGTTTTGTTCCTTCTCTTTAAAACTGCAGCTCATTACACTAACTCTTTCAATGTACATTTTTATGAGTGTCATTTGATCTTCAAAACCTCTGCAAAGAGGAGCACCACAAAAAGTTTAAACCCAATTCCAGTACAAACTCTTATCAGCTTCAAGAGCACATTGCCCCTCATCAACTTTTGGAAATGAAGGTATGTGAAATATAGGTCAATTGTTATCTGGCTTTAACAACAAAGCTACACTTCTCTTTCGCACCGAATGAAAAAGAGAGTTTCTAAACTCTTTTGAAATCCTGATATTGTCAAGGAGAGCAATTTATTTCATGAAACCTAATATTTATGAAAATGTTTTACAATGCAGCCCCAGTATCAGGCTTTTGGAAACAGCACCACATTAGGGCAAGTGCATTTTTTGCAGAATCAAACAGTTGGAGATAAAAGAGATGTCATTTTAATGCCAGGGCTATAGACATCCTAATGACACTACGCAACACACAGACTCTAGAGGAAAATGGCATGCCTTTTTTTCAGTACAAAGTCTCATAACTAATATGTTCAAATGTGAATAACAAATAGTACCTTCTCCCTCAGGCACTCATCAGCACCGTCATTTGTATACTCAGAAAACAAATCTCCTACACTTTTACACACAAAGTGTTACATTGCCCCTGTGTACACTCACCCACCTTGCGCATGTGATCTGGGTTACTGAAAGTCAAGAAAACAAATCCAGTCATAATTTTCCTGTGAATGTCAAGCCAGATAGGTCTCCAAAGCTGTGAAAGTCTGCCTTTATAAGGCAGATATAAGAAGCACCTGCATGTACATCCTTTCCCAACTAATCCTCAAACAGGAGCTCAGTAAATAAAGCAGCAGTTTGCCATGAATGACAGTACTGCCGTCTGCACTTGCTCAGGGCTTGCAAACCCCTTTTCACATCTGCCCCCAAATGGGGCTGCTTGGGAAAAATTTTATGAGAAATCTCTCCTGATCTTATTTATAGTAGCTGTTGACATATCTCCCTTTAGTCCATTTGGAAATAACATTTTTCAATTAATTTTTAGAGTCAGTTGCAGCACATGCTCAGAAACAGATAAAACACTGCATCTCCAAAGCTCTCTTGTATGCGCCTGGCAGTCCCAGCACAGCTCCACAGTTCAGCTACAATTCACCAGGAGCCACAGCTTGACGATAAGGCTTAATTTCAGTGAAGCTTGACCAAGTGTGCTGCAATATGTTTCTGGGAAGAACTGTGGTTTTTTATGACTGGGAAGAATTGCTGATAATAGCTGAGTTTTGATGCAAGTTTTTCAGTTTTCATACTGGACTCTAAAAACACAGTATACACTAAAAAGCTCAGTGCTTCTTGAAAGCTGAGATAACAATATTTCTACTGGAGTTGCTGTTTGTTGTAGCACATGAAAGAGACCTAATACTGGCAGGTTGCCTTCTGAGGTGCTAAGGACCAGAATGAGCCAAGTGCCCCTTCCATCACACAATGGAAAAAACCATTTTCCATATATCTCCAATGACATGTTTCTACCTTACTTGATAACCGTTCAGCAGAAACACAGATGACAAGTTAAAAAAAAGGCCTCAGAAAGAATGAGCCACACAGAACATCAGGAGAATGTTGGAGTGAGAGCTCCTCTGGACCCAGGCCCAGAGGAAAGCCAAAGGACAGGGGTTGAATGAAAACCTTTGGATAAGCTGAGATACATGAAGTCACACCAAAGTGAAATAGAAATATAGATTTTTAACTTTTAGTAGAAATATATACCAAATGCTTTAAACATTGAAAAGCTGTGGCAAAGAGACCCTAACACAATTCTTACTGCAGCAATGTTACCTTTTCACAGAATTTCTTTACTTTAGACAAAACATAGATGGAACTGTACTGTTCACATTTTTTATATAGTGTTCACATAAACAATAAGAGCTGATAGAAACCATACATGCAAATCTGTGTAATACCTATGTAATACTTGTGTAAGATTAACGACTATTAGAATTAGACCAGGATAGGTTAAAAAAAGAGAACTAGAATTGTGTGTCAATTTTATTGGTCAGTTAACAAATATAATCCACACTTCTGTAAGTTTAGAGAAAAAGAAGCAGCTGTTTTTTACTTGCTGTTTGCCTGCTGCTGCTGCTGTTACTGCTTGGCCTTATCATGTAACCTCTTCGAACTCTGCCTTCAGAAAACTATGGGACTATGAAATAAAGAACTTCAGCAGGACAGCAGCCTCCTCTGCTCTTTCATCCTCGTCCAAAAAGGGAGGGTATCCCATCAAAAGCTCAACAGGAGAAGAAATATTAACTAAATGTATCAGACAGAGGAAAGTCAAGATGTCTGAGATTTCGAATACTGCAATATTATGACTTGAAACTAAGAGTGAAGTAGCTCTGTCTTGTCAAGGAGAACTTTCCTCTGGACAAGTTGGACTGTCAGTATGCATCCTGCTCACCTCTTTTGCTCTGTACTTACATGTGCATACTTGTGACACAAATCTTGTATTTACACCTGAAGTATTACCTCTTGTAGATTATTTTACTTTCACAGTCATAAAGAGAAGACCTCATGGGTCAGAGTGCAGGTGAGGTTTCTTAGCTTGTTAAGTGCTGATGTATTAAACCCTTGCAGAAGAACAGCAAAAATGTTTCTCTATCACATCAGAGTTCAGTTTGGCCTAGAAATTTCAAGTCTACTGAATATTTTCCCCCCAAATTCAGATGACCCTGAGCAATCTTATACCACTGATCACTCCTTTGCAAATTTGTTCTTGTGCACATGCTCCATGCAGGAATGCAGTCTTTTGCCACTTCCATTAAATTTTTCATTACAGTTTTCTCCTGTGAAAGAGTGTTCTGACTGTTGAGTCTGCTCAGTCAAGCAGCGTAAGCTCTCATAACCACCGACAAAAAGGCCACTTTGCTAGCATTTTGTTATTTAGCATCTATTCTAAACCTTGATTTTTTAACTCAACACTAAAATGAGTAATTTTGTGTTCTGCAGGCCCCAAAGGTGCACAAGCTGCTTTGGGAGAAATTAGAATAATTTATTTTGAAAGTGATGGCTGAGAGTCCTTGCAGGAACTGCAAACACCAAATTGTTGCTATTCAGATGTCTGCCCATGGAAGAATATATGTGCTTTCCTTTTCCTCTCATATTTTAGATCCAGGTTAAAATAAAAAGAAAATGCAAGGGGCAACTCTTAAGTAAAATCAAAGCTCTCCAAGGGGAACCAGAGTTTATTCAGAACTGTAGTCTTATAAATCTGTCTGGCAGTATTAGAGAAGTAAGGTGCTACCCTTCACCACTTTGGTCAGCTTCCTGGACTCTCTGCTCCTGTTTGAGGTTTTTTCCATTCTGTTTTTCATTCATTTTTTATAATAAAGTCAGTCTTCACTGCCCACCCTGAATTACATTTTAGTACTGCAATTAGGCTCTTAAGCAATTGCAACATGATCCCCTTAGGCAAGGGACACAGCAGATCAACAGAGCAATCTGTGCTTATTGGCTTGTATATCATGCTACTATGACACTGAAGCTTTTGGCTTCTGCAAAAGAGAGGTTTGCAGGAGGAGCCTACAGGTCACTTGGTTGTGGTTTCAGTATCATGAAAAAAAAATTCACACTGCTGGTGCTCATTTTGATGAGAAAGGAGCCCAGTCTTGCCCTCCCAGGAGGATGTCAGAGAGACTGTTTGCTCCCCACATCCTTCTCCCCCAAGACATTGGTCAAAAAACTCCCAAACTTCTATTTATAGAAAGAAATTTACATTTATCATTTTAAGTAGATCACAGGTAGCCTAAAAGCTCAATTTATGCATCAGATTATTCCATCTGAAGAAGGTTTTACAGCTTCTCAAGGTACTGTGCACACTCATATAAGGCTTTTCACTCTGAAATGCTGCAGACCTTTGCCCGGAACTGGGCCTGTATTAGTGGGACTTCAGAGCACCAGAAAAGATAGAGTCTCTACTGGTTATATGCTGGAACAGATTTCAGCTTTTGTTTATGCAGTTGTGGAAAGAAAGTGAACTGCAGACTTATTTTTACTGGCCCAGATGCATCTACTGTCTCTCACTGAGACTGGCACAAAGACACAGTGGCACATCCCTATCCTCAGTAGACACTACCTATCCTCAAATGCTTTTCTTCTTTAAGACAAATTGACTTTTTTCTGCTTTACTGCCTTTCTATTTTTAAGGCTGGGAAAGGTCAGCACATGGGCTCTTGCTGCCTACCAATGTTTGCCACATACAGATACTCCTTTAAAACTGGGTAAGAGTAGCAGTTGATGCCAGGTTTCAGGTTGAATGCCTTCATTCAGCATGGAGTTGAGAAAGAGAACCTCCTCCACCTGTAAAGGCTGTGGAATTCAGTTTCGTCTGGGAACCTTCCCCGAGACATGCTATTGAAATCCACCAGCTGGGAGTCCTCCCTTCCAGTGCCTACAGAGGGGAGCTGCTTTCCTGAGCCCTTACAGAGCCCATCCACCCTGTCACAGAGGGACATTTAGGGTGAAGACATTTCAACTGCTGTCCCAAAACACTAAGATATTATTTCAAGTTTGCATTAAGAAAAAGCAAGAATGGGACACTTAGTGTATACACATGAAATACCCTCAAGCCAGGTACAAGTAAAACACTTGAGAAAGCGATGTACTTGAGATGAAGCCACAGGACGATTCACATCCTAGAGTTTTGGGAAAAGCAATGGGCAGCATGCCACATTTACCTGGGAAGTGAGAGGCAGTAGTGTTATCTGACTGGAGAACAGCAAACACAATGACTTTAATCCAATAAAGGTGCCATAAAATTTGTTGGCAGCAATGGAGCCACTTATTTTACTGTGCTTTTACCAAAACAGATGTGAATCTTAAAGAAAAGAATTGTTACAAACATGGAAAGAATTAGGCAATAGCAAACAGGACAGGACACAATGTGAACTTGCCAGTGTTAGATCAGATTAGACTGGTTTTCTTCTCTGCTGAGATAATTATTATTCACACAGGGAAAATGTGGTTGATCTAACATCAGAAAATATTTAAATAACTACCATAGGTAGTTATTAAAGTGCAGAAAATAGGGAATACCTGTGAGAATCATAAGCTGCAGGAAATAGGCTAAAGAGGGTGGCTTGGAAAGAGTATGAAGCTGGAAGGAAAAAAAGGTGTGCAGCTCCTTGGCAGTTGGTCTTTTGGTCTCATCTTAAATACCATTCTTGTTAGTACTTGGAGCATGCTGGTGAAGTTAGCAATCCCATGAAGTTGGGAGGCACTACGGAGATGTAATAGGGTTAGACAACTGTATTGCAAGAAATGGATGACCTTGCAGTCTGGAGTAATAGAAATTGCAGAAGTGAATGTCATTCCACAGAGAAAGCTTGTTCATTTCAGGATGGATAGCAAAATCTTCTGCTTTAAGGCACAGATATCAACTAGAAATGACAGGAGAGGAGAAAGATCTGATTGTTTCCAAGTGTGGAATAGTCACTTCTCACTGATGATCAGGAAAAGCATTTCTGCAACACTGCCACAGTCAGCCATCTTTGCAGAAGGGCAGAATTTTCCCTACCAGGCCTTTCCCATGCACTCAGAGAAGGAGCACATTAGGAGGCTGGCATTTATAACACTGTCACAGGGAACTGTGGTGAATGGAGCCCTCATCCTCTGCAAAGCCATTCTCTCAGGTTCCCAAAAATGCCAGTGGACACAGCACCCCAGCGCCACTACTATACCAGCGACATTCAGCTTTTAGAGCTTTCTCAGTGGCCATGTCAGACACTATTTAGAATGAAAGGACTCAGATTCTTGGGAACAAGATGTCAGTGAAAAAGAAGTGCCAGTATGTCATTCTGTGTTAGGTCAGCTGAATGTGAGCCTTCACTGAAATAATACCCAAACATTTTATGCATCTGGACAGTATGCTTACCTTGGAACTAATTATTCTTGGGCTCCTAAGTTTTTTTAATTTTTCCCACTTAAATTCAGCTTAAATAAAAGCACACAATGTCGAAGAAAGCCAAACTGCAGGACAAGTCTTCATAAAATATTAAAGATTAGGAATGTCACAGCACAAATTCTGTCTTTGTACCTTATAAAGTTGTCACATTAAACTTTATGAAGGGTCAGTCTGAAATTTGGGAACACATGTATTCTGAAATGAACTTACAAAAAAATAACAAAAAACCCCCATCTTGTTTCCAAGCCAAATAGAAGGTACATCTCAAACTTCGTCTTCTAGAGCACAATCGCAAGGTAATTCAAGTATTAATTCAAGTAAATCTAAAATACACCCCTAAAATGTAAGAGAACCTTTTCCTTCACTTCAGAGCAGAACAGGACCCATCCTTCTGAAACAAAAAGCTTTCTAGACACATACATGTCTCAAGAGAGGATGTAGGAAAAAAGTCAGATACTCAATAGGGATGATCACATTGCATAATACATTATTAAAAGGGTCCTCAAAGTGAAAGCTATAGAATAAAAAACCTTCAGAACCCAACCAGAGACAGTATTGCCACCTAGCAGAATACGAAAAAATGGATAAAATTGACTAAAATATCTTTAAAGATTAGTGAGGAAAAGCTCTTGATTTTCTAACAGAAGGAAAAACCTGAATTATTAATGAAGCTGAGTACTGACTGCTGTTGAAATTGAAAGTAGGCCTGCAGACTCAGACATCTGGCCCTGAGCATGGCTCCACTCCAAGTCTGTGAGAAGACAAGAGAAGCCTTGGCAAACAGACAAATACACCGTTCACTGGAAATACTTCTACCACAGCGGAGGATCAAAAGTTCTCCAGTTCTGTCTACCCCAGGGACACGCTGACAAATGTCCCATGCATTACTTCATATTTCAAAACAGTCCACATCTGCTCAGGGACAGAATCTGGTGAACTGATCAATCAACAAAAAGATCAATCTGGTTTGTAAGAAATACTCTTTAAAAAAATTAAAAGAAAGAAACAACTAGAGAATGACCACAGTGTTTAATTACAAACCTGTTTATCTGCTAGACATACTTTTCTGAGATGCATGTTCAAATTTTGCAACTTTAGCAGATCTGAGCAGATCCCAGCCTGTTCAGGCATGGCTGGAGCTGAGCTCTGCTTCATCTGCTGCACAGTGGCTCTGCCCACAGTGGGACATCACATCTCTGGGTATCAGATTAGGACAGATCTCCAGACCACAGGCTGTTGGAGTGGCAAAACTGCCTACCATTCACTGCCTGCTTTGCCATTGCAGTGGGTGGCAGGGTTGGCATCCCCTCTATTGCCAAGGAAAGGTTCAGGGGGCTCGTGCAACAGGCTGTTGCTGGGGCCTGTAGCAACAGTAAACTGCGCTTCCCACATCCCTTCCTCATTCAGCCTTGGAAGAAGAAGTAGGACTAGATTTCCCAGGACCTCTCACAGCCACCTTCCATCCCAGCCCTGCTTCTCTGTAAGCCCCTGCTTCCCCATTCTCTTCCTACAGCAGCAGCAGCCTGGTCCCTGTCCCACACCCTTCTGAAATCAAAATTCAATTTTGCCTTCTCTGTCTAAAAGTCCAAACTAGTACTGAACTCTGTAGAGCCTACAGGGTTTGGTATTGAGGACTAGTGTTGGTACAGTTTAATGACCTTTTGTATTTCAAAGGGAAGGACATGACTTTCTGAACACACTCAGGAATAGGGAGGGAATGAGTCTTAGTCAAAGACTGCAGGATTGGTCATGGTCAGTTGTGAGCATCCCAGGTATTCTTGGGAGTGCACTTTGGGTCAGAAAATATTTCCAAGCTCTAACCATTGCTGCTCTCTGTGGGGCTACAGGACAGGAAGGGCAAGTTTCTCTAGGTGCCCTGTAGGGCGGAAAAACCCCTTATATTTCTAGCTATCAAAAATAGGACAAGAACCAGTCTTACAGCAAAATACAGCAAAAAAGAACATAAAGCATTCTTTAAAGGACTGGAAAGGTTGAGGGCAATTGGCAAGACTTCAGTTTCCTGTGAGGAAGTTTCTCCTCTTTGAGCTTGGTGGCAGTGCTTAGTTCTAGAAGCAGAAAGACTCTTCTGGAGCCCGAGTCACTGTTACTGAGGCTTCCCAGGGTAGAGAAGCAGCATGGGGACTAGTACAAAGCTGCAGTCATATAGGAATTTTGTTATTTAGCAGTGGTCCTGTGACAGATTATGCATATCTAGGCTCTGAACCACTTCTGATTTGAGCATGACTGTATTACTATTTTGAATGCATGGGGTTAATTTAAATCCAGAAAGAAAATACACTGAATCTCTAAGGTCACATGCCCAAGTTGTGGTACTTCTTCTGCTTCTTGGTTATTCACTTACCTTGTACTTATAGTACACACCACAAGCTGCAAGCTCAAGGAAAAATGACATCTGGAAGACTTGAGGTTTATAAAAATAAAAAAAAAATTGCAAGTTATTATCAGTAGTCCTGCAATTATGAGAGAGTTTCTGGTCATTAAACACGGTCATCAGGAGAACAAGTCAGTGAAAAATCGCAGTAGGGGTAAAATATAAGGGTTGAACATCAACAATAAGGGATTAAATAATAAATAATAAACAATTTCTGCCTCTAACCCTTTTCAAGGAAAACATGCTGAACGGATACATTCGTCAGATACGCTTTACTAAGTTGTCATTAAAGCGAGCAACTAATGTCAAGGTTGGGTTCTGGAACCAACAGTTTCAGCTTCATGGCCTGGTATATGGCTGTGCAAGGCAGTACAAGTTGTACAAACTACCAGTTTCTACCAGTAAAGGGTAGTGCAAAATAAAACTGAAATGGGCCAGCTCAAACTTTTAATCATAAAGATGTTAAAAACCATAATTAAAGACAAGTTAAATGGGTACTTAAATCTCAGGGAACACACTGAAAACTAAAATATACTGTAAAGCCCCGGTCCTCGCTCAGCGAATTTATTTAAAAGGGGCTTAAGGTACTACTTTTCCCTGAGGTGATGCAAAGGAGAATTGACAAAAGTTCCTAAGAGATTAAAAACCAAGCTTTACTGGCAAACTACAAGAGTAGGAACTTGGCAAATTTTAAAGCAAACATTCAATCAAAACAAAGCATTTCACAAAGCATTGATTTGGCAAACTAACCCATCCAACTTTAAATTACCCAGATTTCAAGAAGAGGAAATTAGACAAAGAAAAGGAGAGAAAGAGATAAAAAGAGAGAGGAAAGAAAGATACAGTCATTGCCTCAGATCCAGCTTCCTGTCAGTTGCCATTAGGTCCAAAGACAACTGGGATGTGACCACATGTGTCTCAGGGCAGCGAGTTTTATCTGCTCTGGCCTCTGTGGCCATCTCTCCCCAAGGTGAGGCTTCCAGTCATCTGGCCACTCTGGAGCTAGGCTGGGGCTCCAGGTGGGGTGTGGGACATTGCTGTCCCTGTGTCAGTGACATTCTGGGCTGGACGAGAGGCTCCAGTGGGGTGGGGAGTGAGCAGTGCATCATCCCACCTTTGCAGAACTTGCTCTGGCTCACTCCCCCCCACTCACACTTCAGTTGTTTTGAGCCAATAATCATTTTCTCCAGTCTCTCACAGATACTGAAACAGCTCCTTTACACCTAGAACTGAGACAGTTGTATCGTATCGATTTCATATACGGACATATAAATTATCATCAGCACACATGCAGAACAAAGCACCACAGTCAACATGAGTAAACACTAATTTTAGGAAGCCAGGCTCCTCAGAAACTTCTGAAAATCCAGATTAGCAACTACTTTCCAGTCTACACAGCACCATGACTGAAAGTTCTGACCCCTGCCTCTCATTTAGCACTCAAGCAGTTTGCCTCTCAGCAGCACTTAACAAATTCAGACTTTCCTTCTAACACCACTGTTGCAAGTTTCACAAAAATCCTGGTATCACTGCCCTTTATGATCACATCTGGTTTGAAGTGAGCTTTTGATTTTCCCTGTAGCTTAGCAGCAGAGCTCAAGCAGCAGAACAAGGACTGCAAAGGTGATACATGTGAATGGATGTTTTTAGGAAAGGATAAGAACACTTTACAATTCAATAGCCTACTCACCTGGATCTGGGGCTTTGATTATACTGAGCTGCCAAGTGATGCAAAACACAATTTATTTCTGTTCTTTCCCCTCAGAGACCCATACCGTATGAGTGAGATTATAACTACAGGGTTGGCGTGTAAATCACTTATTTGAAAGATATCATTAGCAACTTGTTGTGTTCTCAGTTGCCCGCCTCTTCCTATCCACCTCGGTATTTGTTACGGATTGTATATTGGTCTCATTTTAGATTATTCCTTTGTGTAGTTGTCTATAGGAAGCAAATTTGCAATGCATAGTAGCCAGGCTCTTTAGCATTAACATACATTAGTTCAAACTTCTTTTCTAAGCAGAGTGTGAAAACAGTTTTTCCTTCTCTTCCACACTCTTGGAGGGGGTGGGAAGGCTAGACAACTCCTCAGTTAAACTGGAAGTAATCTGTGCTTTATGGAAGTTCTAATGCACAAGGAAGGCTGTATACCATGCACAGCAACTAACAGGACTTTTCTTGCAGGAGCCCTCAGCATTGATACTGCTGTTGTAACACAGTAGTAATATCCAACCTCTTTTTGGGTTAGTTCAAGCATAAACCAGTTATTTTTAAAAATAGGATTCCACCCCCTTCAATTACTCTTCTTGCATAGATGCAGAGTCCTACCACATTCAAATTTTGGTTGCCAGTTCATAGATAAGTCTCTTGGTAGTACCTGAATATATTACATAGAAAATGGGTAGCAACTCTTTCAATTCTTCTGCCTTGCTAATTTTCTAATTTTTTTTTTTAAATTTAAACAGAAACCATAAAATATAAGACAAAATCAGTGTACAAAGGTAGAAGGACTTTGCATATTTGTATAGTGTTCTTTTCTGGGTGTATCACTACTGTGAGAACTGTAACAAAAATATCACCATAAACCCTAAAAAAAGTATATGCCTGCAGCATGTTAGCACCCAGTTCTCTCAAGGCACTTTGCAGAATCAGAAAAAGATCATGAAAATCTCTACATCCTGAATATACAGCTGCTCTGAAGGTACACCAGCCATTTAGGCTTCTATTATTAACACAGCTATCCAGCCCCTACTTGCAGAGTTTACAACCAGCATACCTTAGTAGTAGTAAATGGCAGGAGAGATGGCAAAGGGGTTTAGCTAAGCACATTTGAAATCCTGCTGTGAATCTCACCCCACCAGGAAGTGTAGCAGTAAAACAGCATGTGCCTAGGAGTACTGCAAAAGTTTCTCTCTGCTGGAGGACGTCAAACTTGCATATAGACATTTATGTAGCACTTTGAATACTTGCAATACATCTACATAGAGCTGTAACTTTATTGCATACTGAGAGTTATTTGAGTGCATGACATTGCTTAGATGGTCTTGTACAGGTGCATATAGTCTTAGAAAATGGTTTCTGCACACGGGTCAGAGCTCCATTAATAGCAAAGGAATTTAGCTTGTAGGAGTGACTAATGTGATAGCATCACAGTGCTGTTCATTTAGTATCAAATCTATCAACTACAATGCACACATTTCCAAAACAACACAGATATTGCATTATTATGCTTAACCATCTTCTTTAAGAATATTTTTCTTCTGTTTATAAAGAAAAGTGGGAGGAGAATGGGTACTTCAGAGGAAGAGAAATACAGATTTTCTGGAAATGCTCAAGGAAGATTTTATATGTCAGTATGTTCTCTGTAAAGTGAAGAGGAACAGGGGATGCACTTCACATACTTCCTGACTGAAAAAGGAGCTGTTTACCTTTAAAAAAGTCTCTCTCAAAAAAAAAAAGGATTTCATTCTTTTCAATTGTAACAACATTAGCTTCTAGGAACTTGCTATTTTCCTCAATTATTATTGGATTGGACAAAAGGAAACCAAGTAGATGTGTCATGTAGTACAGAAAGAATGAAATATCACTCTAGAGGCCTCAGTTCAAGAGGCCTGGCTTTGTTTTTGGATTTCTGAAGAAGGAAGCAAGACGTGCCTGTGCAGAAATGCACTGCTGCAGACACCCTCTCCATCAGCCTGATGTCAGTGCATTCCCTCCGAGAGAAGGGGGCATTAAAGATCAGTCTATCTTACAAAAACACTTCTGCAGAGGGCAGTTGAACATCTGTTTCAGCTGCACAGGGTACTAGAGAGAAGTTGAAGCTCTTCCAATTGCTTTTGCTTTTTAGACTGAAGGACGAAGCCTAAACTTTTCTGGCAAATAAAGAGAAACAGGAATACTGTATGTTTATATGGCCCTGCAAATGAGCTGTGGATCACTCATCACTGCTTCAGTTTAATACTGCATGTAGGACTACCAAAGCCATACATGTTCTAATTTCTGGCTTAACAAGAAAAATGAAGTGGAGATACTGAAAAATGAGGAGCGGTGAGTCTGCATGTACCAACTGAAGCAAAATTAGTGAAGAATTAGACTGGTTATGTAAACCTAAAAAACTCCTAAAAAAAAGGAAACCCCAATCCCTCTTAATCCCCTTTCTCTCTAGAAAGAGAGGACAGTTGTTAGTATTCACAACTGTTGGGCTGATTATATTGCTTATTACCAGGAGACAGCACATCTCAGCACATTCATCTCTATTCTTTCCCTTATACAGATGTCCCTTCCTGTGCTAAAGCCTGGTGAAAGAAAATACTGTCTCTCGATGTCAACAGCAAAACAGCCATTATCTTCATCTGGGTCAGGATTTCACCAGCTGTCTACCTCTTGACTTTAACTAGTCAAGACAAAGTCAACTCTCAACTTCAGCTAGCCTTTGGACAAATAAATTAATGCATGGCATTTTGCATAAAGTAAAAGTTACAAAAAATTAATGCATAAGAGAAAGGGGAACAGAAATCCAACCCAGACAGATGTCTTGCACAGAAGACTCTCTGATCTTCTCTGCACTGGTGGTTAACACAAAGACAAGCTGTGCTGAACCTTAGCTCCAAAACTCAGCTTGAGGACTCACAGTCCTAGTGCTAATCCCAGCAACCTCCTAGATCGCTTCCAATTAGGAAAAATGATTTTAGTGCGAGAACACAGGATCTAGAAGGCTCAAATATATGAAGAGGTAAATATTGCCTCTCTTTAATTGATTAAAAGCAAGGTCTTTCCAGTTGAACAAAGTCTGATTCTGTATGTACTGAGCCACACAGGAAAAAACTTAAGCTACAAAAACAGCTTTGTAGAGTTCCACATCAAAATGTTCTAATTCATCTCCACATTTCACTTTTTTTTTCATATTGAGAACACATGGTTATATATTTCAATTTTTAAATAATTTGAAATAAATTTGAATAAGTACCTAAAAAGGTTATAAAAAAATACACTAAATGGTACATAATTTAATAAGTACACCCAGAAACACAACAGGGTGCTTGCACTACCTGTTATCCAGAAGAGAAACTCAAGCACATTCAGTACCCTGACACAGTACCATAGTTATATATGCTATGTCTATATTGCACCAATAAAGGAAATTAAACTAGGAAAAATCAGAGTTCAATATGACAAAAAAATGTTGCCCTCTTCCCTAAAAGTGAGAAAGGTAATATGCATTGTGTAATTAGTGTAAATGAGCCAACTTCAAAACATTACTGAAAAAACTAACTTGATCATCATTTTTTTCCCTGTGAATTTCTTGAAATCAGTTCTTTTGGCTTGGGCTCCTCACACCCTCTACACTGGGTACCAGAACTCAGCTGTGGCCACTTCTGAAAGTTTTTGGTCAAGAAAAATCAAAAAGAAGGCTGTTGCATTAGCCAACGCAGAGCCTGTTGTTTGAAATCATTAATGTGCACTCCACCACATCACAACTATAGCTGGTAACAGACAGAACACCTATGTGTGTCTCTCTGTACAGAGTTATTTTATGGCTTTCAGGTCCTCTTGCCTTTGTCACAGAACAGCTGTGCCAGGGTTTTCCAGGACCACAGACAGCTGTTATTTAATAGGGACTCTAAGCTGGTCAAAGGATGAAGACAAGTGCTATACATTACAAGCTGGAATCCACAATTCCCTGAAAGGAGGTTGTAGTAAGGTGGGGTTTGATCTCTTCTGCCAGGTAACAAGCAATAGGACAAGAAGAAAGGGCCTCAGGTTGCACCAGGGAAGGTTTAGATTGGATATGATAAAAATTTCTTCACTGAAGCAGTAGACAAACAGGGGGCTGCCCAGGGAAATAGCAGATTCACCACCCTGGGGGGTGCTCAAATGGTGTGAGGATGTGGGCATGGTTTAGTGATGGACTTGGCAATGCTGAGTTAAGGACTGGACTAGGTGATCTTAGAGGTCTTTTCCAACCTTAATGGGTTTATGATTGTAAGTTTTCCAAGAAAAAAAATTCCTAGTAAGCAAAGAGCCCGGTAGCAATCAGATTCTTTGTACGACTTCATTACAGTGCCTTGGAATGAATGGCTTTGGAGCTGCTTTTACAGGCCAGGAGGCAGCTTGACAGGAGGTACTGCTGCACTGCCGTGCATCACAGTGGCACCAGTGCACCACTGGACTGATCAGCCCTGGTTTCAGTGCAGCAGTGTAATACATTAAGTCTGTGGCAAGCAATCCCCTCATGGAGGCAAACATGGGAAACACACTTGAGTGCCAGGCTGCTTCAATAGGTAACTGTAGGCAGAAGGAAGAAGGAGGTTGCTTCACTTTCTGATTTAAAAGACATCTGGGAGAAAAAAAAAAAAGTACCTGTCTGATGGGGATGTGTTTGTTCTACCCTTAAACTGGAAATGTTCCCATTAGCCTCACTCCAGAAAACTGGCTGTTTCTTGTTTCATTAGAGGGATTGAGTAGGAGCCCAAAACTCTAAAAGTGTGTTGCTTCCCTGCCTCTTAATTTTCCTCAGACTGCATATTTCCAGTGTGCATATTAAATACAATGTGGTTTTAGATGCTGATGTAAAAGTTATTTTGTGGCTGGGTGTTCTGTGAAGTTAATTAGCTGTATACTATATCTGGACTCGGACCACCAAATCTTGCTCACCCTTTTCAAGCAAGACCCTCCAAGTAACTTGTGAAAGGTTACTAAATGGGCCAGATTCTAGTTCTATTTAATACATCAAGGAGTGTAAGGAAAATTAAAGGTTTTTACTACAAAAACTTTTCTGTCTTCTTAACTGTGTTGCACTTGTGACACTAATTATTTAGTTCAAATTGAAATTTTGAAATATAATTCAGAATTTTATTGTTGGTTCATAAAGTCTATTCTCTTTTCAGGTCTGACTCATTCTTCTCACTTAGTAATAATCTTGAAAGAGTGACTTGAGTTGCAACTGAAATACAATTTAATTTACACGTAACTTACATTAAGTATAATTATGTTTCATAATTACCACTTGCAACTGAAAATGCCTCTTTCAGAAACTCAATAGTAATAATTTGTCAGCGATATTTTCTTTCTAATTAAGAGCAACTTGGTTAAAAAAAAAATCATCCTGCTAGCTAGACATGCCTTGCAGACAGTACTTGTGTATGAAATTATATCATCTGCTGCATAGTAATTTAACTTACAGCATTTTACACTGAGCTTTCTGCTTTTGAGGTTATCACCAGTTAATCTGCCTAATTTCTGAGATGGCTGTGTACAAAAGCAGACTATGGACAGTGTGTCCGGGTTTTAGTGGTGGTGTTTTTGACCTCAGTGCCAGCACACTCAGACATTCCAGCCCTAACCCAACAGAACTACTTGAAAATTACAATTTGTTCTGTAGCTGGGATGATTAAAATGGAGGGAAAAACAAACAACAAAAAAATCCAAAGTAGCAAGCATTTTCTGCATATGATTCCTTTCTTTTGTTACCACTTCAAGCCACAGCCAGCAATAAACTCCAGAGCTGGCAGGTGCTGGAGAATACTTCCTTCATCTTTCAGATGTTCACAGGCCTTCCTAAAGGACATACTAGTGCCAAATCAAGAGGAAAGCAGGAATCACTTTGAGCACTGAAATCCCTGCTGGGAAGAGGCTGAAAATATTTTCACATTTCTGCATAAACAGGTGTAAGTGACAAAAAATGTCTGTTTCCTTCGCTTTTAACCTCAAAGTTTATTTGCTGCAATTTAACAACAGTCATAAAGCAATGATTTAACCATTAAATAACTTGAGAACTATAGGGAGAGGAGACAAAAATATAATTGTGAAAGCAAACTATCAAATGCTAACATTGCAGCGTCATTCAATACCAGAATGTACTTGTATGGGGAGCTCATATGGCAGACAAGGTGGGACTAAGAGTCCCTAAGGTGCCTTTTGTTTTTATCTCCAGAGTGCCTCCAAAAGGATATTAAGCATCTTTGACCTCTTCTCCCAAGATGCAGCCCCCACATTTTGAGAGATTGCTTCAGGTTATACAAGGTTTGGAGTGTCTCCCACATTTTCCATTTGTCTCTGAACACTTTCAGTCCTTTGTTTTGTAAGGGAGAAAAGTTTTTCCTAGTAATCCAAGTAAATAAATACTCAAACTGTAAGTTATTGCCTCAGAAATACCATTCATTTGGAGAGAAGAACCTTCTTCCAGAAGCAGTTTAGCATTTTAGGAAGAGAAAATGGTGCAGTCATGCATCAGGAAAGCTCTGACGTGTCTAAAGAAGCCAGGCATATTAACACAGGTAGAGATTTTATATTCAGCAAGTAGTAACTGTTTGCCAGTTGATAAAGCTGGCACAACAAGATGCAGCTTATAAGGAAGTCTGTTGTGGATTATACATTGAGATCAGCGGACAACACTGTTTTTACACAGATCAAAGGTAAAAAGATGGTATAACATTACCCCACACCTGAGCAAATAGTATGGTTTAGCTAGCAAAGGAAAAGTAGAGGTCTTTTGACCTACCTGCACAGATTAATCCTATCAGAGGATTGCTTAAGTCCTAATCCTTCAACTACACTTCTGATTTCATGCACCCATCTTAAAGCCATTTATCAGATGGATATGTAGCCAATGAAAAAACAAAGCCTGCTCCACAGGACAATCTGTCACATCTGAAAGGATGCAGGCTCTGTGCATGGGAGGGCTCACAAATTGAAAGAACTTTCCTCTCTGCATCAGCTACATATGTCCAAGCCAACTTGCCTAGACTTGTTTCAGAGAACAAGGTTCAGGCAAAATAAATCCTATTTCACCATATGTAGTACTTCTTATAAATGAGCAGGCAAATTTAACCTCACTAAAAATCTTATTCAAGAGGCTGAAAATGCCATCACAGTTTCTCACTGGTCTATCAACAGCTGCAAGTCATTAAGGCGTGCAACACAAAATTAAACAACCTCACTGAAAAATAAACTATTACTTGCAATAGCATTTATGCTGGTATTAAAATTAGAACCCAGAAGAAATGTTATGATCCTACCACTACTGAAAGAGATCAGAAAGTCCTTGTAAATCAACATCTGATCAAGGAAAAGAAAATATGACAATGATTGCAAAGTTTTCTATGAACGTCTACACACGTTATTATATAATACAGTGTATGCACATGGAAGTGCTGGTCATATTGTGTCAAGATGTATTTACAGGGAACAATCATATTCCTTCTTCTCAGATGACAGCAGTAGCTGGAGGGGCTCAGGCATATTTGCTTAGGTTTGGCACTGCTCTCAGAGGGGTGCCTGCAGCGGGTGTCCTCTGCATGACACCCTGCCTACTATTCTGGTCACAGCACAACACAGCATTAAAAGCTGGATCAAACACTAAAATAGAACTTTTAACATTGAGTGTAAGAGACGAGATTGCTAGATTAAATTGAGCTAAAATGTCTCAACCTTATCACAACCAAATTTTCTTTTGACCTTCCTCAGATTAAACCTTTCAAAAGAATCCAAATTGAAAAAAAAATAGTTGGCTTTGGCAAGTGAACCTTTTTGGATTTATTTTGTGATGCATTCTGACCACTTTTAGTGCACAGAAAGGGCTCAAAGCTCACTGCAGTGGGCCAGTAGGATCAAAGCATTAGATGTAAAACCTGTCATCGCTAGGAAGGCAGCAGCATGTCTTCCTTTACCCATCTCATTACTAGGCATTTTTCTCATCTTTCCCAGGAAGACAAGGATAAATGTATAGTACACAAGGATGTGCCCACGAGTCAGTTGGATTCACAGCATTAGGAAAGCAGACATACAATGAGGGGGTTTAAATTGCTTTTATTAATAACATTTAAAACTAATGTGCAACTCTGCTAGTGTTTTAATCAGCTTTAAAAATGTAATAGCACAGAACCCTTACAGTTCAAATGATGTCAGTACTTCAAGATGCCCACATGCAGAGAGCTGCTACCAGCAGATAATATTGCTTGTGTTTCTTAGTAACTGATAAAAATTGTTAATTTATAAGGAGAAAGCCTCTCTGAGTCACCTTATCTTTATGTTAAGATCCCTGTAAGGATATGCTCCAAGACATGCCATATACAACCAAAGGAAGTAAAGTGCAGGTTAGACCTTTACTTTTCCTAATTGCCTGTTTTAGAATGACAAAATCAAATAATTTCAAAGCAAATCATGCAGTTAGGGATCAAAACAATTTCTTGTGCATTTTAAAATTTGCACACTTATCCTTTCCTTTCTACTGAAGGCCTGCTTGGTGCTTAGCAACTATGAGCTATCTGAACAGTTCATTACAGTCACTGCAACCTAAATGCCATCCACTGAGAAATCCTTGAGAAAGGGAGCAAAAAGAGTTCAATATTGCTACCAGAAACTTTAACAGATGCAACCCTTAGAAAGTGGAAGATGTGTGTCCAAAGGAACAGATTAAAAAAGATCATGAACTCCTACCGAGTAAAGCCTAAACACACAGTGAGGCAGACTTCAAAGCAAAATTGATAAAAGTAACACATGCACAGAGATATAGATTGATTGCAAATTCAAATGTTAATAATGTAAGAGTGTTGCAGTGGCCCAGCCCACCTTTGGGCTGAGGATCAATGAGGGCATCAAGCAGGCGGATTCCCCCGCCCAGGACAGTGAGTCTGAGGGCGGGTCTGAAGATGATGCCGTGTGTGGCTCCGAAGTGTAAATCACATCCCCCTGGGTGTCACTCCATATGATGGCTCCTCCCTTGTTCTGGAAACCTCTTTATCGCTTGGCTACCCATTGGTTTTCCCTTCATGTTTATCCATTTTCTCCATTGCCTAGTCAATTACTATCTAGAAGGTTCTGTTCTATTGTGTGTCCCATTGTTTTGTTGTAATGAGACCCTCCCTATCGGTCTTTTGATTGGGTACCTGTCACCCCATGTCTTTTCCCTATTGGTGTATCCCTCTGTACCTCCCTTCTTTGACCCCTGTATAAAAGATGATGTAACCCTTATTCTGGACTCTTTGTGGCACCTCCTCCCTGCCTCGCTGTTCTTCCACCCCAGGTCAGGGAATAAAGTCTTGGATTGCGTCTTCGAAGAGTCCCTCTCTCTCCTTTACCCTCGCCTTTCGCAACTGTTGCCATCGACTGCTGCCAGCTCTTTGCAGGAGGCACAGAGCAGACTGCTCTCTACTGGACTGCCAAGCTGCCAACTCTCCTGCAGACCAGGACACGTAAAGCAAGTCGCCTGCTTGGCCTCCGGACGGTCAGGCGGTCAGTGACGTAAGAGCAGAAATGTAAGAGAAGACATGTCATTTCTTGCACAGCTTTTCACTCTGGCAGAAGCTGGGAAGATTCCCATGTCAGAACAAAAAAAAAAAAAAAAAATGGTGGGGGTCTTTTGAGGGAGTTTTTTTTTTTTAATGAGTGACTCAGAGGAGCTGTCTGAAATTGAAGTAACTGTAGAATAAGTTATGAAACAAATTCACAAAATGAACTTAACAAATTGCCAAGTCCAGATGGTATTCACCCAGGAGCTTTAAAGGAACTCAAGGATGAAATAACTGAATTACCAAGGATAGTGTGCAGCCTCTCATTGCATTAGTATCAGAGGACCACGAAAAATGTGATGCCAATTTTCAATGAAGAGTTTCAAGGGAACTTCAGGCCTCTTGACCTATAGTGGGCAAGTAAATGGCAACTTCAAATAAAAAAACCACAGAAATAACAGGCGTCTGAATGATCAAGTTCAGGGCTCAATCGGGTTTTGAAGCAAAATCATATTTTGAAGGGGGCAAGAAACTCTGTAGATAAGTCTGATAAAGCTGAAAATACCTACTTCGATTTCCAAAAGGATAGCTTATTGAACTGGTAAAAACAAGCAAGTACAGCATAAAGGAGGAATGTGCTAGCATAGACAGATAATCATTTGAAAGGAGTAGAAACTGAAGTAAATGGTCATTTCTTGCTGACTAATGGTTCTACCTGAATTTATGCTAATTCCCATCCTGGTGAAGTACCTGAGAGAGGGTGAGAAATGCAGTGAGAAAATTTTCTTATTTTGTTATTAAGAATGAGGGCCAACAGAAAAACAGCCGGGCCAAAGAGCTGAGTGGACAATAAAGGAGCAGGGGAAATTCGGTGTAGGTGATAATAAAGGATGCACAGAAGACAAAGCACAATTCCAGCTTCACATATAAACAATGGTCTTTACCATTTTGCTGATCATTACCACTCAGAAGTGGTATCTCGAGGCTATGACAGAAATAGGAACATAGGACATATCTATATAAACGTAATAGGAAGCTCCATGAACATGCCAGATCAATTCTTTGCAGTGCTTAAAAACTTAAATTTAGGCACTATTGGGTGATAAACAGGGAAAAAAATAAGACCTACATGATGCCACGGTTCATTTGGTTCATGAGTATTACGAGATAAAGAGTGCAGTCTCTGCATCTCTTGTGGGAGTCTGAAACACATTCAGAGGTAGAAAGCAACAAAGAGTAAGGATACAGGACTGGACAGCTCAGCCACAAAAAGAGATGACAAAAGGGAGTTATGGTAGAGGTGTACAAAATCATGATGTTCATGAATGGGTTAAAAAGGCATCACTAGTTTGCCCTCTTTGCCAGTAAAATAAATGAGGCATTAAAGAAAGCAATATGGATCCAGGTTCCAAGCAAACAAAAGGATAAAGGTTCATTTTACAACATCCCTTAAGACAATAATAGCTGTAGCTGGGAGAATATTCAGGATTACCAGAGTTCCTACTCTTTTCCACATGCCTCCCTTTGTGGCCACTACAGTAGCTAGGATAGTGAGCCAATCCCTTAGTCTGACCTGTAGTCTTTCTTCTGTTGTCATATTAGGATGCATGGCACCTCACTTCCAGATTAATTCAGATACATCTGAACTACAGATTCAGAACAGCAGCTCATCTGGATTTCAGAATAAATACTGTTTACCACAACCAACAGCTTTCAAGAAGGAGGTATCATGAATTTGAATACCATCTCTGCTAAAACAGGCATGTAACAGATGAAGAGATTTTAAAAGAAGAGGGCTCTCTCATAATTCTTTCACTGCAGTTTCCTCTTGGCAATTGACAATCAGATTTTCGGTTGCTAAATATCAGTAGAGCTTCTGTCATTTCACTGCAGCTCCCCAGGAACACCCAGCAAAGAATCTTAGAAAGTAAATACCAGTGCTCTCTGTCCTCATCAATTAGATAATGCTTGAGACTGTTCCTGGGAATAGGGATGTGATGGTCTATACTGTTGTTATCATGGTGCTATAAAATAGCACCATACAAAACCTCACAGAGCACAATTCTAAACTGAAGATGTTCCAGGGACCCTTGCTGGGCCAGTTTGCACATGGACATGCTAGTTTGAGATCAGGGGAGAAGACAGGACTTTTCCACCAAAGAAAAGAGTGAGGGAAGGGAGGAGGAAGGAAATGGATGTGGGAAGGAGATGGTTAATATTCTTCCATTGCCAAAAATCTGTACTCAAATTTCATTATACTGTTGCAATTTCCATCCCACAGATTTTTCTTTTCGCTTCCTGCCTTAGTATCCTGCCAAGCCCTGTTGCTCAAACACTTTGGTCTCTCTTCAACTAGTTTAAGGGCAGAATCCCTTCCCACATGTAATGTTCCTCTTGAAATCACAAAAATCCTCCTCTTTTCCACATTATTTCATCACTTGCAGCCTCCCCAGTGGAGAAGAAGTTACAGGTATATGGAACAAGACCAATTATTTCATTGGTGTTACCTGTGCAAATGCTAGAAAAGCTGGCAAATTTCGGGAATATTCCAGCCTTTATAGATATGAATTACTAGGAAGCCATGTTTCTAGGATGAATATCTATTTAATTAACTAAGTTTTCAATGTCCTACAGCCCCTTGCGTTTGAGGTAGCATGTACAGAATTCTACATAGATGTATGTAACCTACATAGATGTATGCAGCCTACTCCCCTATCCAAATGAGTGTATTTCTGTCTTGCCCTTTTCTGTAACTTACAAAGTGGAAAAAGTTTTAGCTGGGTCTATGTGCTGCACATAATGCTGTGTGTCCAAAGCTTGCGTGTCCATGGAAGGGCTGGAAGCGCAGCTCCCACCCTCTCCAGGAGACAGCTGTGAACAGTAAGTCACTGCCATGTAGTAAAAAGACAAGACATTACCAGTCTCAGCACTCTGAAGTGCATTTCCTCTCGTTAGAGCTGAGCATTACGGGATCTAATGATTCAAAGGAGCTCTCTAGTACCCCTGCCAACATCCCCAATCCTCTAGAAATCCCATTCTTGGAACGGGTGACTCCTTCAAGGCCAGCGAGGAGCTGGGAGTGAGTGAAGGTGTGTTTCTCTGATTTACGTTCTCCAGTGGTTTTGGTGACAGATTTCAGCCAACTGAAATCCTGACTGTGAAAGAGACAGAAGTGTTTATGCTATTAATATTTCTGTTGGCTACTTTGCAACAAAACAGTAACACAGGTACTTCCATAAACAGAAGACAGGACAGCAAGATGCATTCAGTCCAAGCTAACCAAGTAACTTCAGGAATAACACCACACACGACCAACTCCACACTAAACAGCTGAAGTAAAGAAGTACATATGGTCTCCAGATATAAAATGAGACAAAAATCATCCCAATAGAACTTCATTTCTCCTTAAAAGAATAGCCTGTTTAGATTCTGTGTGAAGATCCTACGATTTTTTCTTATCTCATTAGAGGATGCTAGAAATCTTTCCCTTATTTCTGACACAGTTATCTTGGTGGCTATTCAAGCCACTTGGACATTGACTCAATACTAGCCCAGCTGAGATTCTTTTCAGCTCTCCTGTTCTCTTCTCTTAGGAAACTCCACCCAATTAACATAACTCAGTTTGTGAGCAGATGAGGCCATTATGAGTGTTGAACTTTCTGTAATTCTTACATGATGTAGTCTGGCACTTACTTGCTCATGATGAAAGGCCCTTTTACGCAGCACTTGAATACAAATATTCTAGCTAAGTCACACAGAAAATCCACACTTTTTGAGGTAGCTCAGAAATAGTATGAATTACTGGCTTGCTCCTAAATGATAGCACTACAGGCACTTGTACAAGCGACACTAGCTCGAGTGAAAGTGGTTTATCCTCTTCCAAGATACATCAATACATACAAATAATATAATCCCACTTGTAGGCAAGACCTCTCTCCAGTTGCTTGTTCTAGTACCATGAGCAATCTCCTCTGAGCAAATCCATTCCCTCCCTATTCCCTGCAGCAAGAAGAGCACGGAGACCTGTCAAAGGCTGGGGGTCCATATCTAAAACAGAGTCCAGGGACTCGCATCAAGATAGCCCCACAAAGCTTCTTCCTAACCTTGTGTGCATGGAATCCAAGGGAGTTCTTTTTCTGCCAGAGGCACTGCTTTGCACATACACAAGTATACACCTTGGATTATGTTGTTTATTTGTTTCCTCTCCCCTGCTTTGGAGCTGAAGAATACACTTCAGTCAAAACCTTCCCAATCCAGAGGCAGCCTGGCCAATCTCAGGGCACTCTTTACACCCTATTCTGCATCTTCTGTTCTCAAATAGGCAGGCGAGATCTTTGTAGATGCAGTTTTTCAGTGGGAAAAAAAGAAAAGAAAAAAGATTATATCTACTGTCTCAAGAGTCAAATAAATAGTTTTTCTGTCAGTTTGGTTATATTAAGTAGAAATGCTGAAATGGAACTGATTCAAGTAGAATTGACCACATTACGTCAGATTTCAAAATCTGTTAGCTCTGCTGTAGGCATATGAAACCTTTATATTTACCTTTAGAGGTTTTACTTCTTTTGCAAATTAAACAACAGTTGGAAAATATAATTACAAAGGAAGTGACATTTGTCGTTAAGAGGATTTTTTTACGTGCATTCCTGCAACAAACGGAAATTTAAAGTCAACATTTTCTTCCTGGCAAAACAGCCCTGGATAAAGATGAATAAAACCTGAGATAAAAATAAATTTGAGATATAAATGGAAAAAAAATAATGTTTCCTCTCAAAGAGCCTAAAGATTCCCAAATCAGAAGTAGTCAGTATGTAAATAAAGACTTAGATAGGAGGGCCAAATACCTACTCTGTTCTGGGAAAGGACTGTAAATCTCTCTTAGCCAAAGACTTGATGCCAGGAAAAACCCCTGTCAGTGGTGAAACTGAGGACTGAGAAAGGATATAAAAAATTGCTTTAAGTGGGGACTGGGTCTTTTCAAAAAATACTCCGAAAGCAAAACAACTCACCTCCATGTCAGTTGGATGAGTCTTGAAATGACTGAACATCCCCTTTCTTTTGAGAGCAACATGGTTTGTTTTGCGGTTTTGAATATATTTTTTAAATTAAAAAAAAATGTTGAGAGATTCTGGCACAATGTCATTCTATCATATTAACTTTACTGTAAAGTTAATATGAAGAGACTATAAAACCACAGAACTATGTTGAACATTAAGACAGGTCAGGGAAAGCACAATTTTGGAAAAAGCAGCCCCTTCAGTAAACAAAACAATTTAAATATAAACCGGGAAAAAAACCCCCACTGACTTGGAGTCCTCTGTGATAAATGACATTCAGTAGATTCAAACCCTTTTTTTCCACCTGTGGAGGAAGTGTTTTAAGGCAGCATGACTTCGACCTCTGAACAATATTATAAAGAGCTTCCTCATTGCACCACAATTTTTGCAGCAGTGCACCACTCTGCTTCTTGTACATGTCAAGATTTTTGTCCTTCTTACCTCTTCCCAGCACCTCCAGAGTCTTTAAGAACCAGAAACCTACTGACAGCTGGTCCACCCCCCAGGCTTGCACACCAGTGGGGCAATTACTGACTACCCACCTGAATCACAAGGGTTTTCACAAAGCAGTCTGAAGGTTTCCAGATGATAATTATGGGCACAGAGAAAAGCTTGAGAAACATTTGGGAGGACGTTTAAGAATTAACCCCATTGCAGTGCCTTCTTAGCAAGGTGATAAAATGGGGAGTGACATTCACCATTACAAACAAAAGTACTCCCACCCCCAGTCCCATATCTGCAATCATATCCAAGGTGCTTATCAGTATTAGAGAGCCTGGGCTTTATCTTCCAAAAACCTTCTGGGCACAGCAACATACATTTAGGTGCCTTTTCATTAAAGCAGCAAAGGTCTATTAGCATATCTGTCCTATTGAGATTTTTTTTTTGCCAGAAAACAATTACGTCCCATACTTCTGAACTGTCATCCAGCCTTACAAAAACTGCCTCCTGCATGTGCCCCCCAGAGTTTTCTAAGGGAATAAATCAGAGTAGGGAACTCAAGCCATCACTTCAGTAGAGGATCAATTCAGTAGCATAATTATTTCCAGACAAAGCATACAGTTCCTATTCATGTCAGATGAAATCATTTTCAGTATTACAAAGATCCTCCTAAGATTTGCAGGTCCACTGTATGGGATGAGGTACAGAACAAGCAATCCAGGAAGAATGCAGCAGAAATGGGGTACCTGCAACATGCAAGAAGCAGAGAACTGAAAATAAAGAGGGCATTTTTATTTCTGCCATCTAGGAACTAGCTCTTAAATTGCATCTATTAATGAAGTATGTGATTTCGAAATGTCATATTATTGGGGCTATACTCACTAAAACAGAAAGCAAGATACTAATGAGAGAGGTCACCTGCCTACACAAACAGGAATTCTGCCTGGTTTGGCCCAGTGCTATTAATGAAATCAAGACAGGAAAGACTGGAATGGCATATGGCTGACAGATGCAAGCATGTAATTTGATGGTGCAGTGGAAAGAATGACTCAGTACATCATTATCAATTTAGCATTTTTCAATTTCTTAGGAGAAAAAGACCTCACTTCTGGTTCAGCCATTTAGAAGTTAACCTTTCCATGCAGGCAGTATGTGTGAGGTACTTTCAAATGCAAGCTTTATTGTAAGGTATAGCACAATGCAGGGGATGGTTAGAAAGGACTTTATGAAGTGGCATAGTGTGTGCCCAGCTTCAGCTTCAGTCTTGTCATTTCTGATTAATGTTTGTCCAATCTGTTCTTAAAGATCTTCTCAGCTCCTGTAGCATAAGAATAGATCTCATTACCTTTACTTTTAGGTTGTTGCTTTGTTTGAGTTAGGGTTATTTTCCTAGCACCTGATCTCTACCTCTGCTGCTGCAATTAAAGCTCACTGAGCAAAATGCTCCATGAACTCAGAGGTTTTTGCTCTGTTTTTGAAATGTTGAGATCACATTATTCCTTCATGCTATGTAAAAACCAAACCAAACAAAAAATCAAGAAAACATCCTTTCATACAAAGCATCGAATTTGATATCTCCTTCAATTTTGAAGCTGTAACATTGACAACCACAACCAGAGAGCAGCTTATCTGGAGATAATAAATTTTTCATCCAACCCATTTCCCTAGTTGATTCACAAGAATTTTATGTGAAGTAATGTCAAAAGAACTGTTTCCTTTTAGGGCATCATCATGCCGTCCAGGCAGAACTCTTAAGTTCACAGATAAATACTTAATGCTCTATCTAAGTTATCTGCAGGCTATGGAAGATGGATAGTAGACCATTCAAACTACTTTTCATTATTAAAAATTGTAGGCAGTGACCCGGCATGCCTTTTTTCTTGCTCCATCTTTGTTTTACAGTATGCATCTCTTGGAGGAAAGCCCAGAAAGATTATGGGATGGTGGTGTACAGCTAAACAAGTCCACCTCAGTTTTTTGCCAATATATTTCGGTTCAGTCCAGTCCAGTCCAGTCTCCTCTTTCACATCAGTGAAGCTGGTACTTGACTTTCACTTGGCATTGCAAAGTGTGCAGCAGCTTGAATTCTGAGTCATCTGGCAGGAATACTCTCTCTAAAACAGTAACCTCAAAGTTTTATTCTCTCTAGTTTTCCTGTCTATTTTCCCATCCTTTTAAACATGGATGGTTATGGAAGAGTGAAAAAAGTATTATTCTGCTCAGAAGTGAATATACTGCATACATTTTGTTTTCAGAAAAGTATGAACTGTACCCTACAGTAACAGTTTAGACATCAATAAAAGGTATAGGTGTTCTAGCCTGGTAAATCACGTACACCCTGGAGGATTAAATTACAACAACCTAAAAGCATAGGGAAATGAGATTTGATACCTGGAGCCAAGGTCCTGTCTTAGTTTGCTTAAATTTAAATTACCTTAATCAATTGTTTTCCAAAGACAGATTTATCACAATTAGCTGCAAGTACTTGCTTCACTGGCAGCTAATATACACACCTAGCAATTAGAAGAAGAGCACTCTTCTAGATGTTAATTACTTGGGAGTTTTTTTTCCTCTTCTCCAAAATGTAGTTTTTAATCAGATACTTAGCCATGTTTAGCCCAAGCATTTGATGCATCCATCCAGAAGCTCACCTGTAGGAAGCCAAGAGGTGATTCTGCAAGATCTCTCTGTAATTAGAAATATCTAAAGGCAGAATTGTAAACTCTGTACCCCTCACATCCCCAAGGGAAGCAGCTGAGTCCCTATGCATTGTTCTAGAGTGCAGTGAAATTCAAACAAAGCCAAAGGGACACATCTCCTAAGGATTTTCTTTATTCTTAGCTGAACCTTTCCTCATGTAAGCAACCCACACACATGAGCACATGCACTAGCTCAGATATCCATACCTCTAAGGCAATTTACCAATCCCATGCTTTTACTGCACCCCACACCTGTTTCTAATCTGATTTCAGAAACACAGCCTCCGTACCATTACCTCCTGTGCAACTACAGAATCCCATGTTACTGTGTGTTAACCCCAGTGATGAGAGACCATTTCATCAGCAAGCAAGCAAGCAGCCCTTTTCAGCCCGGGTATACAGCTGTGTGACCTGTAATGAACTTCCCCTATATGACTCACAGGCTTGATTTCCAGCCCCCCACGCCCTCCCTCCCCTCCGCACCCTCACATTAGCAAGCTGCCCCAGAGGGAAAAAGTGTTGGGAGGAAGAAGTGGTGATATTTCTGCCTCACTGATTTCTGCACATGCCCCAACTCAAAAGCATTAATGGAGAAGGAGAGAGGTCTGGAAAGCGCTCTGGCACTGTCCTTGTGCACTGGTTTAGACTCCAGAGGGATGGGCCAGGCATTGCTGTTGTAAGCTGTTACACTCCCCTTGCTGAAGCACAATTATTTTCTGACCACTGCTCACATTTTGGCAGCTCCAGAAAGAGGCTCTGACTGGACTCTGAATTGGAGGAACAGCCTTGAAGGAATTTGCTTGTTTGCCTTCCATGCAGCAAATCAGATTAACTCTAGCTTAAGTCTGATGATTTACATTAACATGTCATTTGTCTACATACCATTAAAAAAATGTTCCTCAGGTTAGAAAAGGGCCATGTTTGAGGTCACTAGTTTCAAAGCCTGGAAATTAATCAGCAATTCTGAAATTACATAGACAAACTAAGCACTGCAGCAAAATATGGCCTGGGACAGCTCTCCTGCTTGCCTCTCCTATAAAGCACACTATAAGCTAAGGCTCTTGTTTAAAATAATCCTTCAGTATTTCAGTAGAAAAGAAGTGATCTAGGACCACCTACCTTTAGGTTGATGTTTGCAAAAATCTGATAATACAAGGCTGTGCCAAACAGAATGGCTGTGAACAAACCTTACCTGGGAAGGGAAGGGGCTGTATCACAAAACAACAAAAATGGGAGTGAAGCCCTGTGCCTTTATCCTAAATTTACAGAATACTTCTGTGAGAGATCTGGCTGATTTAGTCAGAAAGGCTGCTCCTGAGCCATCTCCGTGGATGAGCTAGCCCTCTACTTTGCTTGGTTCCAAATAATGACATCTTTGAAATCCCAATCAGAGGTGTTGACAGGAGACAAATCCCATGCCAGGCCTGTAAAAAGGGCTACCAGTACTTAAACAGATGTCTCTGTCAGCACATCTTTGATGAAAATAGTCTCTGGAGAACCATAAAGGGCTCGCTTTGCCCCGGCTTTTACATATCCTAGACCTAGGTCTCCACATTTCACACAGGGAGATGCATCCTTCATTTCTGTGGTGTCCCAGAGCCTTGCCAGAAACTACTCCCTGGCTAGGAAACAACAGTCATATAGAGACAACAGGCAATATGTGACACTTCCACTCCTGCCAGCTGCAGTGTGCTATTCAGCGACATTGGTGAACAGCAAAACCAAGTTCCAAATCATCAGCCCTGTTCAACCTCCTAATTGGGACTGCTCAGGCAAGCAGGTATTGCTCAGTGCAAAGGCAACCCTTGCAGATGAAGGACTGGATTCACATCTCTATCCCCTTGCATCACAAAGCTTTGTCTTGAGCTCTTAAATAATCATTTTTATACATATTATGTCTCTTCTCCCAACTAACAAGCAATAGGACAAGAGGAAATGGCGTTGAGCTGCACCTGGGGGAGTTTAAATTGGGTACTATGAAAAATTTCTTCACCAAAAGAGTTGTCAAGCACTGGAACAGGCTGCCCAGGGTAGTGGTTGAGTCACCACCCCGGAGGTGCTTAAAGGATGTGGCGCTTAGGTTTAGTGGAAGACATGGCAGTGATGAGTTAATGGTTAGACTCGATAGTCTTAGAGGCTTTTTCCAGCCAACAATTTCCAACAATTCTATAATTTCATCCTTAAATGTGGAGAGGGAGGAGAAGGCAAGATGGTTTAAGAACTCCCCTTTAAATTGTAAGTCGGCTTTGGCCATGAACAATTCACATCAACCCAGAAATAATCTGATACACACCCAAACAAGGCCTTGCTGATAACTTGTCCCAACTCTTTATTGCCCAGCAAATAACAATCCAGAAATGAGTACCTTTTCACTGAAGTAATGCAGCCATTCCTCTTGTCCTGCAAGCAGATATTCCCCGAGATACTGCTCCATAAACAGGCAGCTATAGCAAAAGGCCAAGTAACGAGTTGAACTGGGTCTTATCAATGAAACTCTTACAAAACCTAAACAATCAAGTCCAAAACCCAAACATAACAAGAAAAGTGGTCTCCAAATTCATAATACTCCACATGATATCAAATGGCTGCTAGATAATAAGGTGATGCCTTTTTTTTTTAAGCTGATTCCAAAACATAGACTGAAAGGTTTAAGCATTAGTACCTTGCAATTTTCATCCAAATGATTACACAAGAATCATTATCATGAAGTAATAATACTTCAGTGTAAAAAGTGTGTTTTTCCCCTACCCCTCCAGCCTCTTCATTTATGCACCGGAGGACTGCATTTCTTTCAACTAAAATTATTGAACCTACCAAAATTCGATAGGAATACAAACCCAGAACTGGACATTGACTGAATAGGATTTTAAAAGGATTTCTTTTGTGGCCCTTTGTTCATTGAAATGGAAGATAGAGATGCTGAGAGTTTATATACGTAATTGCCTAAAGGCCTATGAAGGAAACCATGCAAGTGACTTGTTTCCAAATGACTTCAGCAGGTCTTCAACCTTGCCACTCTTACTGAACATATGCTCAGCATGTTATACAGCAGTGTTCCTCATATAATTTAGTAATCTGTAAATAGGGACCTCTCTAGAATCCAGTTCCCACTCCTTCATCACCTGGATGGAGTTTTCACTCATTAACTCAGCCAGTAGTTAAAGGAAACTACAGAGAAGCTAATGTAAGAAAATACTAGTTTGGGTGCAAAAACCCATGAATAGAAGTGTGTTACACACTTGTGTTTTTCTTTCCTTTTGTATATTACAACTGAGTCCATGTTACCTGTTTTTCCTATTGTCCACTGCTGCCCTAATCAATGATGGAGCAAATAATGAATAGTGCAGGTAAACCTAGGACAGATGACACAAGCAAGCAACAGATTTTTGCAGACAGATTGAGAATATAGCCTCTGCTCCTCCCGCAGTTTTAAAAGTAATTTTAGTGCCTTTGATTTAGTAAGTTTTGTAACTGACAAACAATTTGGCTGCAGAATCTAAGAAAACCAAGAGCCTAAAGCATAACATTAATCCAGTCAACCATTACAGAAGTCCTTATTTACTCTTTTTTTAATCCAAAAACCCCATACAACATGTCTTGCAAGCCAGAGAAAACTATGACCACTACAGTAGCAACACAACAGCTTATAAACAGACTATAAATAGACAGTTATTTTTAGAACACTGTGTTTCTTAATTGCCTATAAACTTACCCAGTTGTGAGCACTTTGTGAAGACTGATGAAAGAATGCATTCTCCAAATTTCCACAGGGCATTAGAGACTCTGTATTATATCTTGTGGATCGGATGCTGACATTAACTGACAGAAGAAGGAACACAGCAAGACAGATATTTTTAAATGAGAAAGGAAAGGAAGAGGCAGCCCTATTAACTCTCCTTGTGCCCCCGCACCTGGAGTTCCCTGCACCTGGCTCAGCTGTGGCTGAATTTCAAATGGTCTCTGGTGGGACCTGGATCACTATGGATTTGCATGTAAAAAGAATTGAAGCCAGATGGGAACATCCCAGTGAGATTCCTATAATCCAGCTTTTGTCCTCACCAGGTACAGACCCTGCTGATGATTTATGCATCATGCAGTCTCAGTCAAATAGTAAAATCCTTTTTACCTTAGGAACAGTCCTTCTGAGAGGAAGTGTCTGTGTGTCTGTATCTGTGAGCCTGCTCATCATTAACAGACAGATTGAAGTGACTGATGTCACAATCTTAATAATAGAGGCCAGAAACACCATGAAATATTGACAAGTGGAATTTGTTCACAGAAGTTTTACAAGACTCATAGGAGAAAAAACAACCTTAATGAAGACAGATGCAGTTATCGAGAAAATTACTGGGTTTCTTTCCATCCATGGGATCAGTGTGGTAAATAGTTCAGACTGGACCAGCAATCTCCTGAGAGATGCTGAGTCTTCCCAGGGAACTAATAACCATCACTGAGTACCCCATGGCCTTGCCTTTGGGCACACTTCCAGTCCTGCTGCCCCTGCAATGCTCTCTCTCTGTGTTTCTACCTCAGGTTTTCAAGTGCTTCCACAGTTTTCTTGCTGGTGAGTCTTTCTTGTTTCCAAGGCCTTCTTGCTGTCCTCTAAAGTGCCTCAGCTCTACCACAACTGCCCCCTTCACCCTCTCCATTAGTGCTCACAGCCTCCAAGAAGGACTCCATATGGCTCATGCACCAGCATCCTTAAAAGCATCAACTTCCCATCAGACAAGCCCTGACAAAGATCACTATTCCCTTTACTTAATCCTTGTTTTTCAGCAGAGTACTCAGAGAGCATGCAAACAACCCTCTTTCTCGGGAATCCGAACAGTTCTCTTAGGCCAGATCCGTCTCAAGTATTTTCTGTGGTTGGCTAAGGTGAGGTGGGGAGCCTGTGCCCAGTTTTCAGCCAAGGACATTACATTAGATAATGAGCAGCAATGCAGAACTTACTCAAAAGCGTAGCAAGTTTTGCACAGCTGTAAAAAGAAGTTTTATCACTATGAGTAACAGTGCCATCTGCTGACTCCCACTATAACCATATTGGGAGGATTCCATATTAGATAATTAAGCAATAAATTTTTCCAAAATCCAATATCTTTTCATAGAAAACAGCTGTTGTTAGGGTTTTCTTTAAGTCATCTTATAGGATTCTGGGGTAAAAATAATTTTCAGTATGACTTCTGGAGTCAGGGAATCTCAGCTGTTTTCCTATGGACCTGAGAGACAGCAGTGTTTTATTAAATATTGCTCTGATGTCTGTAGGATATTTGGATTACTTTACAATATTACACAAAGCATCAGAAAGCTTTGCATAGCTCTCCCTGATTTGCCCCTTCTCTAAGTTATTTTCTGGGCCTGATGAACTGAGTGCCTACCTTTCCAGATGGAAGCAGGACCCTTGAGGTTTACAAAAAACCTCAAAGCAGCAGTGTCTGAGCTCCAGCTATTTGGAAGAGAAGGTGTTGGCTTTTGGAAAATCAAAAAAAAAAAAAAAAAAAAAAAAAAAAAAGAAAAAAATCCTGGTTGTTATGTACACTGAGTCTGCTAGTCTCAGTAGCCTAAATCCCAAACACTGGCCCCAAGGGATCCAACATAACAGTGACTAATGCCAATTAGATCCATTTTAGGGACCAATCTCCAAAATCCTGGTCATAGTCTTCTTCACATTCAGGCATATTAGCTATTTTTATGGTAATTTTTAAGATAGTGGTCCATTTTTTTCAATCAAAATGCACTCGATGGAGCATTCCTTTCTAAATAAGGAAAATTACTTCCATACTTGTATCATCCGTGATCTTGTCAGGGGAAAGCTTTTTGTCTACCACTCTCTTCACTACAGTGCTTTTCATACAAAAGATGTTAAAAATGAACCTGTAAGTAACACACTAGGTAAGGGGGAAAAAAAAAAGAAAGATCCTAGTGTGAAGAAACAGTATAGCTGCAAGACCTGGTGAGTCAACCTAAAACCTTCTGCAAATGATTCTTTATCACATATTTCTTAGCAGTCCAGAACTTGCTTTTCAGCCCACTATTGCAAGGCTGATGTGGGCTGGTTGAAAACAGAAGATGTGATTTGTTCCTTCCTCAGATGTTCCTTTCCTGCCACCCCAGATGAGTAAGTAGAGTCTACATCTTACATACTACAAAGACCTTTGCCATGGGGCTGACATCACTATATAATCATCAATTCTAAAATATTATCATAACATCATATCATTTTCTAGACCCAAACTGGCAGAAAATGCAAGAAAGGCAGAGTTACTTATGTAATCTTTCTTCTGTGTTAATATGACAAAGCTTGGATGGGCTAAGCGTATGTAAATTAAAATGCTGAGGAAAAAAATGCAGAAAATAAGAAGCAAAAACTGCATACAAAGTCTACAATCAAGATTAAGAATTTTTGAGCTTGTATAGTGTTGGGTTTTGTGTGATAAACCAAATTTTGTGATTATAAGACCCATAGCAATGCTAGAGATGAGTGTGGGAAGGTAAATGAAAGAAAATTTCTGAGACCTGTGTCTGCCAAGGAGGGATTTCACTGAAGGCTTTGGCAGGGGTTTCTTGAGCGCTGACTGTGATGTTGTTAGAGAGTTTATATGAACTAATTAAATAAGAGAAGACTGAAATTAATAATCCCACTGAAGAGAGGCCTTTGTAGCTGTGCACAATATCTTGCGAATACGCTAGAGAAGGTTTATGCAGTAATGTCTTCTTCCGGGTCTGCTCCATTTAAGTTAATGAGAGTTCTCGAATTTCTTTAAGCAAGCATAGGGCAAAACTGACATCAGGCCAACATTCACATGTGTATATTGCTGCTTCCATCTGGTAATGGGAAAGGAGGCTGCCTGCTTTTCCTTACAGACTGGAAAAGCAAACTTGGGAAGTAGATTGAACTGTTACAATAATTTTGCTGGTAAACGAGTCCATAACACAATCTCTGGCTTCACTTTGTCCCTTTTTGGTACTGTTTGCTGTTCACAGAATTCATCCCAGTTTACCAGTTTTACTCTGGATCTGTCTTGCTCTTTCAAACAGGAGAGGAAGGAGGGTTTTGATGCTTGAAGAGGCCCAGCTGAGTAAATCTTACTTGAACATCCACTTCCAGTCCACCCAAGAGTTACTTCTCCTGCCTTTCAGACTGTGCTCTGGTGTACATCCCACCCTTGCAATATGCTATTTTCTTTTCAGTGTGATGTTTCTGACTCCTGGTCAACTTGTTACCTTCTGAAATTGCTAGAAGAATTCATCCCTGGAAAGCTGCTATTCATGCAATTCATATACATTCCTGTATTTCTGCATTCATCCACCTTGCTCTTCCATGTTCTATATAATTTTGAAGGGGGTCTTCAATTAACCACATTTTTCAAATTAATTTTGATTTACAATCCTGCCCTCCAGCATATCCACAGTTCTTCCCAGTCTGGTGCAACCTGTGAATTTAGTACACGTACAATTATGTTGCCTGTGACAAGATGCTGCTCAAGATGTCTTTTGTGCTGGCACTTCAAAGATCCAGGCTGGACTGCCAGACTGGGAAATGAGTTCTGTTCAGCAGGAAGTAGTGGGTAGGATCCAGTTCTGCCCACACGACCATATGATACATACTGGTCATGCTGGGAACTGTGGCAGGGCATCTCAGCTGATCTGTGGTAGATCCAGGAGAATGGTTCTGGAGTTCCTCCCAGGAATGCAGGACTTTGATAAAATTCAGTCTGGACTTATTCATGAGACACATAAACATCATTCTGCTCTTTATTATTCAGCAGTGACCCTGGGACCATGTAGGAGTGTGTGTGGGCCAGTGTGGGGTGGCTCTTACAGCTATTTTTGTGCATGTAAGGTTCAGTGTGTGCCCCAGAGGCTGGCCACATACTCACAGAGGCTTCCAAGGACTTCGTCAGTGCATGGAGTCTGTCGCAACATCTTCATTTTTGTGATGAGTATATGATGCCTCACATTCTTTTTTTTCTTTTTTTTTCTTTTTTTAATATATATTTTTATAGGAAGACAGAGTTAAACACTTATTAATTTAACTACCCTCTTAATTCCTCACAGAGAACTCCTTCCTGCTAGAGGTACTTTTTGCCATGGAGCTTTAATACTCCCTTAAGCATTTGAATCCTTGCGAAACCTCCTTTCTATGGTAATTTTCATAGTGATCCACTTACTTGCTCATACTGCTAAGATATGTTCATATCTCCTTCTGGTAATTCACCTGGTTCAAAGTTGGCTTGCAGGACGTCATTGTATACTATTTACTTCAGCAAGAAACTGGTGAGCAGTCACAATGATTTTAGGTAATGGTAATAATTTTTACTTGTTGAAATATCTTTTTTCCTTGAATGAATTACAGATGGGATTTTATCATGATGAAAACTAATAATCACTTGAAAACTAGTAATCCTTTTTTAACCAGAAATAGAACTTTGTGGACCTCCTGTTAACCAGATGACAGGAGTGCCACTGGCTGCTTTGCATGATGAGTGAAGTCAATGTAGTTGTGGTACAAGGAATTCTAGTACTGCCATACAAAACAGGCTCTTGTGCAGATACTTATCTGCAATAAGAGTGGCAGCACTCAATACTGTCTCTAAACAGTGAGAATTTTTCTGTGGAACCTTTGTAGCAGAATAACATCTATGCCAATCTATTTCTCCATATGGAGGCAAAAAAGCACTCAGTGAAGAAGTCAGCCCTAATATCTATATGATGAATTTGGATCTTCAAAGCAGACAAACAGTATTAAGCATACAATCCTCACCTGGAAAGCCTCACCTGTACCCAGGAGTGGATCTTGGAATTTCCTTCCACAGTTGTGGTCACTTCACACACACTACATAGGAACACTAATGTCTGGACGTCTGAAGAGGTTTAGATGTGGGGTTCCAGTTCCATCACACATTAGTTCTTTGATGCTGGATCATAGTTTTGCCCATCTAGAGATAAAGAAATTTTGGACTAGATCTGCAGTCTTTGTTCATTATTTGTATTTGGATGACTAACTGAAATTTAGATTTATCAGCCTGAGAGGACCACAGATTCCTGAACTAGTAACTGGAATTATTACAGAATCATAGAATATTCTGAGTTGGAAGGGACCCACAAGAGTCCTCAAGACCAGTTCCTGGCCTTGTACAGGACAGCCCAAAAAGTCACACCATGTGCCTGAGAGTATTGCCCAAATGCTTCTTGAACTCTGTCAGGCTGGTGCTGTGAGCACTTCCCTGGGGAACCTGTTCTAGTGCCCAACCACCCTCTGGGTGAAAAACCTTTTCCTAACATCCAATCTAGAACTCCCCTGGCACAGCTTCAGGCCATTTCCTCAGGCCCTGTCATTGGTCAGCACAGAGAAGAGATCAGTGCCTGCCTTTCCGCTTCCCCTCCTGAGGAAATTGCAGTGAGGTCTCCCTCAGTCTCCTCTTTTCCAGGCTGAACAGACCAAGTGACCTCAGCCACTCGTTATACAGCTTCCCCTACAGACCCTTCACCATTTTTGTTGCCCTCCTCTGGGTGCTCTCTAATAGCTTTATATCCTTCTTATATTGTGGCACCCAAAAATTGTCTATTTTTTAACAGAATATTACAGTGGAGAGATTACAAAAGACAACGCTGCAGTCAATATGCTGCAGAGGTGCTATTGTTCTGGCACAACCTTTTTGTTTTATTTTTGGCTGTTTGCTGGATTCATCCTTTTGCACTTCAGATTACACAATACAAAAAATTGCCAAACTGACATCCTTTGCTAATACCTCCGTATGAGCTGAATCTCCAAATTCCTGTTTGTGAAACTGAACACAATTTCATCAAAAAGGGAAAAAAGGCATCTACAATGATTAATAAATTGTGAAAAGCTATTTCAGCTACTTTGACTAAGAAACTACTCAACCTCCAAGATGAATGCAATGTATTTACCGCACGCAAAAAAACCTACTCAAGACTATAAAACCAAAACTGCTTATTGTGGAGATTTAAAAAAATAAAGAAAGTGAGTCAGAAATATTTGCAACCCTCTGTTGGCTCATTGCAACCCACGAGTTTGAGATTTTTCGTTTGTTCTTGTTTCTTCATGGCATCTTTGGCAAAGCTTGGCTGCACGGAAGGCAGCATGTGGTGCTTCGCAGCACCCCCCGAGGTGCAGGAGTACCACGTCCCTACATTCCTTGTGGCTTCATCTATTTGCCATTATAGTGACCATCCACAGAGCTAGCAATGCTCCTTTATAAGTCAAACTTCCCAGCTGAGAACTGTGGGCAAGAGAGAAGACAATGGTGGGAAGACATGGAGGCAATCTCCATAGCTACCAAACTGACCCTGTTCTTTCAGTGCTCTTCCTGCTCTGAAAGTCAGCAGCATTGTCCACGTGGGGAAGTTATCCAGCTGTTCATGTGCAGTGCTGCATGCAGAGGGGCTCATCCTTAGAGCGCAGCTGCATCTGAAGCTGTCTGTAGCAAGGAACTGGTAAGTACAGCTCCTTGCTGCAGGTGACTTGAGATAGAGCTACGCTCCAAGGCAGCCTCTATTTTTGTCCCTCTTCATTTGCTAGCAAAGTCATGAACACAAGATTATTTTTTCAGATATCAGCAATACCCAATGATTATTCCCCTGCTCACTTACAACTGTTTAGTAGCTGACTGTTTAGTAGCTGAATCACTTCCCAGCCAGCAATTGTGAGCTCAGAGATGGAGGCATCTGTTCACACAAACCGAGGTGTGGGAACAAATTAACTCTAGGTTTGGAAAGGGGCGAGGGGGAAGGGGGAGGCTCATTTTAAATACAAGCATCTCAGGCCCTAAGGCACACAAGACAGTTCAGGAAAATGCCCTACACCACCCTGCAATGCTGTTTGAAATGGACCTTTCCAGCTCATACAGAAGCAGCTTCTGAACTCACTAATAAAAAAATAATGAACAGTAAAGCTCCAGGGTTACACCTTATTATTGTCTGTTGCCAGTCTGTTTCAGATTAATTTTGTATCTAGGCTGAAATAGTTTACCAGATTCTGTCGCTGTGCATGGCAGTAGGATTTTATATTTGTTCTGGTGCAGAAAAGCTTTCATCTGTGTGCGATGATTAAGGAATCATCAGTCTGGAATTGCTGGGTACTGCTGGGTGAGGTGCCCCTAAGCTTTTGAGCCATTAAACAGAGAGCCATGTTGGTTTTTTTCAATTTCTTTTGCTGTCCTATAAGGCTGTTTGGTGTATTTCCTAAGAGCAACAGACTGCCTCTCAGCACCCGAGCTGATTTCCCACCCCTCCTCTTCTGATGGAAGCCTATTCAAGAACAGTCTTCACAAGCTTTCCTCAAAGCTGTTATGTGGTCTGATAAGAGCTTCATGGACAAACACACAATCAGCCACTTAAAAGCAACTTTTCCAGGGGAATAGTCTGCAGTCCTGATGGCAATATTCCCGAGGTTAATTAGAATATAACCAATTTTCATTGTATTTCCATCATCACAGCTTCCCTGCAAGCTGCTTGGAAGCAGCGGAGACCTTTACAGCTCTTACCTCTTACAGTGGCAGCTTTAGTCTTGGCAAGGAATGAGCAGGGAGGAGAAAGGAGGAGGGAAGGGAGAAAGGAGAATGGTCACTCTTGGCAGAAACAACAGTAAGAGTTTGTAACCTTGCGGAATTCACCCTGGAATCTTGCCCCTGCAGCCTTTCACACAAAACCACCTACACACTGTCCACACTGCAGCCAGAATTAGATAATAAAAAAGACCCAACCTCAAAAAACCAAAAATCCCTGAGGTCCAGCATGACTTCAGAATAAAAGAATGGTGCCTCAAAACCAGATTTTGCAACCTATTTCTTGCAACATGGCTGATCTGGACAGCTTCAAGCTCTTTTGGAAAGAACTGCCACATACACATCTTCAGCATGTGGTTGCCCTCACTAGTGAATGTGTCAGCATTCTTGCAATCTTTTATATCTGCATGCATTAGCCAGGAGCTCTGAGAGATAGTTAATTATTTCTTGCCTCCAAATCCACAGGAACAATAAACACAGACATTGTGCAGTGTGGTTTGGGCTAGGTTTGCACACATGGTGCTTTGGATCTGTGTTTGGTTAGGTTTGCTGGTCCCAGGACACCGGGAGTCAGAGCAAACTGTGCTCACCAGCTGTGATGCAATTAACAGTCACCACCTTTTCCCTTTGAGGTTAAGAAGAAGCTGCAAATTAAATGTTGCTCAGCTGCTGCTGTTTCTAAAACCACAGGAAAACTTGCACATGCAGCTGACTGAACCAATTTTCATAGCAGCTCATGAAAAAGGGGAAAGGCTGACAGCTGTTTGTGTGTCCTGATAAAGGCTCAGGAAACACAACAGTTACGCAAAGGCAACAGGCCCTACACTGCCGCACTTTTTGCCACTAGTATCCAAAGGAAATACATAATGGCAATGCTGAGAACCTTCATACAGTGAAACCTCTGCAGGGGCCTCATTTTCAGCCCATGCATCAAAGCAGGATGGGAGAGCTGTAGGATTTGACTTTGGAGCGGCAGCCATGCGAGGGACAGGCATGTGGCATGTAATAGGTCTGGAGGTGAAAAGTTACTGTGACTTAATGTCTTCCTTCTTAATTAATTGGCTTATAAGTAGAATGAGCCAATGCAAAAGAAAACTAAAGGCATCTTCCCTTGCCAGTATGCTGTACCTTCAGTAAGAAGTTCAAGCAATTCCCTGAGTGACAATTTTTGAAAGTATAGGACAATGATAATTTTGCGACCTTCATGTTTCCAGCAAATTTGGCCAAAATTGGCCAGACAATGAAAAAGTGATGGCCAACCTGCAGGCCTTATTCTCCACAGAAAACTCGAGAAATTTTCTGCCCAGTGCAGGTATTTGGGTAAGCTCCAAAACTGAGTCAATAGCACCTGTGAGATCACAACACTTTGGCTGAATACTGCAGACAGACAGACACCCAGGCATAGGATGACTCAGGAGTTTTGTGAACTAGGTGGACTTGAAATTACATCCTACAGAAAAGGACTTTGCAAACAGGCAGCTCCAAATTTCCATCAGCCGTTGTGTGTCTGCTCAAAGGTCAGGCACCAGGGCAAAGTCAAGGGAGAAACACAAAACTCTTAAGGTTAAAAAACTGAGGTAGGGATTCATGTAGGATTGGTAGTATTATAAGCAAAAATTATCTTACTGGCACCTAGAGACTAAGGCACTTACTCATCTTTCAGTCTTGATAAACTTAATTAACAGATTTTAGGATAAATGGTTTATGAAACAGCCAGGTATTTATGTGATAATGACCCCTACTACTCCTATTCAGTTGATTCATCTCTAGAATAAGCTGAGGTCCTGTGTGAATTGATAGCAGTGGGTCTTCATGTTGGGTGGGATGCTTGTCATCCCAAAATGTCAGCTGCTCTCAACCCTGCCCGCAAGGTGAAAAAGAAAAAAAAAAAAAAACACCAGAAAAAAAGGGTTTAGAGAATGAGAAAGTCAGCACTCTGGCAGAGCTCACAAATCTTTTTCATCAGGAAAAGAAAAACTATCGTCTCCCCTTGATATCTTTGGAAAGGTTAGCAGTTAATGAAGGTTGTGCTGATAAGCCGAGCCAGAACAGCACAGCACCACTACAGTCAAAAGAGCAAGAAAAACTTTATCAGTTTTCAGGAAGCCTGTTTTTTGTTAGATTGCTTTAAAACAAAATTACACCAGAGAAGCGAACAGGAGAATTTAGAAGTTAATGCCAAAATGGAATACAAGACAACTTCCTGGCGCAGGCTTGCTCTGCAAAAATGCTGTGGTTTCCTCTGTCCAGATATAGCACAACTGCTTCAGCTGCACCTAAACCACCACCATCACCACCAGCAACAAAGGCATACAGGAAAAAGCTGATCTAAAATGTCCTGACATTTTGAGTGTACAGTTGGAGTTGCAGGAGACAAACATTGGGCATATTCGACTGTTTTTGGAGGAGCTGTTTAAAGTGCATTCCTCATCCAGCATCTTGCCTGTGCAGAGCTGGGCTGCAAAGGTTAGTGCTGAAATATTCCAGGATGAAGAAAAGTCTTAGATAATAATATGCTGGCAATTAAATTTCTATTGATGAAGTTCATACTGGATCACATATACATGGCATACTGGTCTTCAGAGAAGAATAGAGATTAGAAATTATTAAATTAAAATTTATTTAAATTAATTTATTTAAATTAAATTAAATAGAAATTATTTAGGTCAAATTTGTCAATTTATTTTATTTCTGCATTTAACAATGTTGTATATTTCAGTACATTGAACAAAAATATAAGTGCATACCAGAAACGCTCTTCAGTTAAGAATTTATTTTAGTTATTTTTTACTGTCTTCACACCCTCTGGTCACTATACAACGGAACAGAGCAGTCACCATGCCAGCAAACTTTGCTAGAATAAGGAATTCCACCTGTATGGAACTAGGAAAGCTTAGGTTCCCATAGATTGGTGTCAGGTAACCCCTGACTGCTCTGGCCATAATGATTCTTGCTTTCTATGTCTTTACACTGTTCCCATCATGGACCATAAATATTTCCTATGGTCATATATATTTTCCCACTGCTTTCATGCTTGGAGGTAATTGTTTGCATTTGCCTGTAAGATATTCCTCTCTGCTGACGTGGCATTAGATGTCACTGGCTCTCAAAATTGCCCAAGCACCTCAGAGGAAACAGTACTCTCCTATCTTCACTAAACCAAAAATACAAGTTGCATGGTAGCTACTGCAAGTTCACCTTATCATGGAATCACCACAGGCTGCAAAGCATCTCTTAACTGAGTCTGAGGTCACCTTTCACTGTTACTAACAAAGAAAATTACGCCAATCAGTCAAATTTATTCTATCAAAGCAAATGGTTAACTGGTTGAATAAAGAACTGGAAATTGAGAACATTTTAGATGTAGATACCTATCTTTCCTTGGTTTTGAGACTTAAATATTTCCCCCTCTTCTCCCTCGTTTCTCTTAAAATATATTTCCACTTCACTCACTGGAAACAACTGTTTATGTGAAACAAAAATTGTGAAACATCTAATTAGACTTACTGCTTTTAATTCACTCAAAGATCTACACAGAAAAAAAGACAAGATGAGTTAACATCATAGGCAAAGTTTTGCTCTCTGGATTTCCTCTTCTTTTCACTAACTTTAGGTGCCGTACTCACACATACTGTACACATCCTCAGCCCAACGTGAAGTGCTTCCAGTTCTCCAGCTCCACTTCCACCCCTGCTGCAGAGCTCTGCCTCCTGCATCCAGCACCCCTGTAATCCCTGCGTGTCCTTCCTGTGTCCTGCTCCATCCCACTGGCTACACCGGTGTTTGGCCTCTCAATTGTGCAAAGAGCAGAAATCATTGGACAAAAAGCAGCAAATTACTGAAGCACCTGGGAGCCATGTATGTAATGACTGGATGCTCCCCCAGTGTGGGCTCCAGCAGGGTCTCTTTCGGATTTTGGCAAAAACTGCAGGAACTTAGTATCTCTGAGACATTATCCCTTACTTCCTTTGCCAAATTTGACTGAGGTGATGCTGCTGATGAAAAAGGAGAAGGGCAAGTGGAAGGAAGGAAGGAGAAATTTGGGCAAAGACTGGCAGGCAGAGCAGTCACATCATCTTTGTTTTGACAGAACAACAGACTACCACTGCCAGCCAACTCTGAAAACATTATGTCCTCAGATGCTGGGCTTTATTTGGTTTGTCTTCTCTTTTTCAAGTCTTATGGAAAATGAATACCCAGAGGAGAGACAGATCCCTCAGCCACACTGCAGGATGGGAAGAGAAGCCTCTCTGAAACAGAATGGATGTATGCTCCTCCATCCACTCAGCATCCATCCTGGCAGCATTTGAACGAGATGCAAAAACAAGTGGGTCTTAAAATATCGTTCATACATATAAATTATCACAGCCCGATTCCATTCACCACACAACTGTTCTATAATTTGAAAACAAGCTATTTAGTTGCATGACAAATACAAGACGTCAAATTCTGATTGCACAGATATTCATTGTTCTGTTGCAATTAATACTCCTAATCTACGCCAGTGGAAATTATGTGCTTGTATTAACAACACTTGAACCAGACAGCTGTGAGGATTTCTTCTAGCAAGGCACCTGCTCCTGAGCCCTAGTGGGACATCTCCTTAGAAAGAAATGCTCCCAGAACTGTCCTTCAGGTGTGTGTGGAGGAGGAGGAGCTCTAACTGTGAGGCAATCTGAGGCAGAGAGAGTGCTTGGAAACATGAATCATCCCAGTATCTAACCACATTACTCTGGGCTTTCTTTTCTTTATGTAGAGGAACAGGTGAAGATGCAGGGAGCCAGTGAAGTTCTTCACAGGTACATGGGAAGGAAAGGCTCTCACTGCCCTGCTCTGTTACTGCTCCAAGGGCATGGCAAAGCAATCATTGTGTGGCTTTCCTCTCCTGTAATGGCTGTTTCTCTGTGCTTATCCTCAGAACTTCTTCCTGTCACCCCTGGTCTGGTTCTCACTGAAATGAATCATGCACTGTGTACACTGCACATCCCTAGGCAAAATATCTCATGGAAATGCAGCCACAGTTTAGTCACAGTTTGAATTAGATCCACTCAGGCACACACTATGGGGGGGGGGGGGGGGGGG
>VXBT01000631.1:93405-119831 GCA_013400235.1 Oriolus oriolus
TGATTTGTTTGTTGCATATATACTGGCTGTTAATTTTTATTGCTTGTAAACTTTCTCTCTATAAAATCTGTGTGAAAGCTGGACTACCATGTTAAAGGAAAGTTACCAGATGGGGAAAATATGGTTGATTAAAGTGGCTGTTTCCATGTTTGCTCAGTGTTGTGATACATCTTCACACTGGGTAAGGTGATTGGCAGAGAAACAACTGATGAGTGCATGCGTCACGTATAAATGCCTGGAGCTGAGTAGGGCTTGGTTTTGCAAACTTCCCAGAGCTTCTGAGCATGATTTATTGTAGATTTTTCTGCAATAATGAAGAAAGTTTAAAAAATAAAATCAAATAAGTGTCACACTTCCTGCTTTAGAATACTGAATGCAAAATGAAGAAAAAGCAGGGAGACTGTCTCATGCAGGGAATTAAGGTTATTTTAACACAACAAATACTCTACAGAAGGTACAATCCCATCTTTCCTGTGTGTGTTAGCTCCCTTCTTTCCATTCCAGGAAGGAAGGATGGTTTTCTCCTTAAAGCTGAGTTTCCTGATCTATCAAAGACATTGAGCAGGATCTGGAACTCATGTCATCTCCTCTTCCTTCAGCACCCCATCTATGAAATGTTGATAACACTTCTTCCCCCTTAGTCTTCAACCTTGCATATTTTCCATACAGTTTATTCCATGTGTGTATGCAGATATATACTGAGAAATATACAGACTCTGATTTTCCTGGCCTCTAGCTGGTATTATAAAGTGAAAATAAACAGCTTTCAGTAAGTAGCCAGTATGGTGCACAATTCATTAACTCACCCACTAGTCTAAAAATGGACACCAATTAGACCTGTTAGCACTGGTTCCTGTGATGTGCCACAGGTAGCAGAGATGTAATGCACAGGTTTCAAGAAGTTTTGCACCTTGGGATACTTAAGCATTTGAAGTTTCCTTAGAGAGGGACAAGACTATCAGCTGTCCCCAGCCACGGGGATGGAAAGTCCAAACACAACCCTGCCTAACCTGTTCCCTGGGTGCAGAAGCCCTTGTGCTGGTTACTCTTGGACATCTTCATTCTGTGACATGGAGAATGGGAGGTGATCCCACCTTCACTGCATTCATTTTGGTAGGCATTGCTTCAGTATTTGTGGATGCTATACCAGCTGCATCTTGTCTAACCTCACATCCATCCTGCAAAAGCACAGGGTTTTTTTCAGACTTTCAGCCTGTAGCCAGTCATTTTCTTCTTCATCATCAGTCTCTCATTGTTCAGCTGTGGTTTCAATTCCTTTATTCACACAAGATAAGCTAGAGTTATTTTTTATTTCAGCCCAAAATATACCCTGATGTCAAGGCAGAAGCCTCTGAGGTCCACTTTGTATTTCCTGCTGGCCTGAGGAAAGTTTTACTTTCATGCATTCCCTTCACCAGGCCTCACTCACTTTCTCCATTCAGCTTTTTCTGGCTAAGGCCCAGGTTCCATGGAATTCCCTAACATGTCCAAGGACTGAGCTCTTCTGAGGCAACATCAGGAGAGAGGTCCTAGAGGGGTTCTCCCTCCTGGCTGGCACATCACTGCACGGGGCAGAGCAGGGATGCAGCACGTGAGAAGCAGAGCAGGGGCAGAACAGGGAACTAAGGAAGTATTTAGACAAGAGTCCCTTCTGAGACAAATGGACTCCAGGTTTGTATTGAGGAGGGGTAAGGTCACCATTAAGCCTCAACTGACTCTCGGTGTTTGGACCAGCCTGCCACAAAATCCACCCCTGCAGCACCAAAGCCTGCTCCATCTGTGAGCTGCTGGTTACAGCTTCTCTAGAAGCACTTGCATGTGCTGAATTCATGGAAGGGAATTAGATTGTTATATGGTGAATTAAGCCTCTGGATGAGCCTCTGTGGGGTTGGACTGAAAACAAAGGGCCTTACTCCCTGGTCCTGCATTTGCATCCTGTTACTGCAACTGCAGCGAGTAAAGCCCTTGGGGAAAAAAGTCAGCTCCAATGAAAGAAGAAGAAAAGTATTGGTAATTCTTGCAGGGAATACCTGCAGAGAGGGAAGATGCTCTCCATTTCATCAAAAGCTGTGCTGGACATGTATGCACTGTGCAGCAAAAAGCTCTTCCTTCGGGCAGAATGGAGAAACAAGGTAAATCTAGGCAGGGATGAGATTAGGATGCATTTCAGAAGACTCCCCACAATGCACTAATAAAGTGAAGCGTGAAAGACTATAGTGGGACCAGCTTTTGAATTTTCCAAACAAAAATTGAAGTGAAATAAGGACAAACAACCCAGAGTTTAAGTGGTAAGCATGTTAGTGCTAAGCCAATGTGATTATTTGAAGACCTCGTTGTATAATTTGAGAGACTCCTGCTGTTCAAGGAGGATGGTTATCCTGGTGACAGTCTCCTGCTCCCAGACCCCAGGGGCAGCAGAAACACCGGACAGCTGGAGTCCAAAAGCAGGAGCTGAGCCTGGCAGTAGTGCCAGGGGTGTTTCTGATGAATACAACTTTCTTTCCATTTTTGTCACCAATGATTTTGTTCCCAAAACCCTATCTGACAAGAGCAACACTGCTTGGTGAAAAGCTTTGCAGGGCATAATCAATTAGAGGACTACCAAACAATGTGAAAATCACGGTGATGAATTTTATTTTTAATATTTTTACAAGTGGAAGAATAATCAGGCTTGCTCTGATCTGGTGATTTATGAGCTAGCTGACAGGTGATAGCTTATGATTCTCACTCAGGGGCCATGAAGTGCTTTCTGCCAAAAATATCAGCCCTTCACATATTTTTTTAACTTGTGTAATCTAGGCTTTTCCTCTTGGGCTTGTTAGCAAATGATGCCTGCCTAGTCTAGGCCTGTTTCAAATGGAAAGACAAAAAATGGAATAACTTTTGTGGAAGAATATGAAATTAAATGTCATTTAACTTAGGTGTCAAGCAAAAAAAAGATTTTTGAGGGAGGCTTTGTCATCACAGCAATTGAGTGTTCAGATGTAACCACTGGCCAAGAACTCAAACACCAAGATGTCTCCTTCTTGGGCTTACCTTTTGAGGCCGGGTACGAAGACACCTTTTCCTTGACAATTCTCCCTCAGTCACTCTGAAAATCTTAGCTAAATCTTTTGATTTCAGCATCACTCTAACGGTGTTTCTCCTGGTGGCCAGTTAGCAAGAAGAAAAAGGAAAATAAAATGTGTGAGAAAGCAAGTTTTTTGGTTCTTAAATAATAATTTACTGCTGAACTTTGCAGAACAGTTAGAGATATGCAAATGTATGTCCAAAATTCATCACATGTGCAAAAAAAAGAGCAACACATGGACATAAATTATTACACTATTTGGTTCTAGATGTGCTACTCATGACACAACACTTGAAAAAAAGCACTCATTCTGCACTGTGAAACTTATTTCTTCTCTGGTGCCCATGAAAAGCAGCTTTCTAAGATGAGAATTCTGGTCTGTGGCTCTGTGGTCAGCCCAAACTGGTGCTCTGGATACACGACTTTCCTCCAAGGGCCACTTTGTGGCTTTTGGGAGAACCAAGCAGCTACATGGTGCACAAAACCAGATAATCCAGGGACTGTAGCTCCAGATGCCATGCAGCATTTGGAGATGGACAGTCACCCTGAATTTACTGCCACATACAAAGAGCAGAACTGATGGGCATGAGCTATTTCACCTTCTTCCCCAAGTTCAGAGCACAATCTGTTCTGTTGCCAGGTCCATTTAGGTTACACAGATAAAGATTTTGCAAAACATCCTTGACCTTCCCACAGTGTTTTCAAAATGTTTGCTGAATTTCAGTTGAAATAGACACATTCTGTAGGGAAATAACCAGAAGAGGGAGTATAATGCTGCTCTAGTGCTAGCAGTGGTTAAAATGCAAAGGTGTATTTAAAAAAATCAAATTAAAATTGAGTTTTACAGCACCACAGGAATTGATTAAATGTATGCCTCCTTTTGACAGAGCACTCCACTTTGTCTGCTGTTGAGGGAGATATTGGGGACTCGACTCCAGCTGGCTGCTGCACAGTGAATAGTGCTGTTTGCATGGCCAGGGCCTCCCTGGGTTTCATCAGACTGTGGCATGGCCTCTTCTTATTAGCACTGCTGTCATGGGGAAAGACTGCTCCAAATCTCAGGCAGAAGCTGTATGAGGAAAAAGCTTTCCACTTTTCTCTGAAGAGGGAAAGCCTGCACAGCACCCATGCAGAAGTGGCGTCTTTGAGCCCTCCCCTGCCTCTTGCCACATCTCATCTGTGGACAAGGGAACAACCCAGCCTCTCAGCCCATCCATTTAGCTTTTCTGCAACTCAGCTGAATGCCAAGTGCCCTGTGGCAATCCCCTCATTTCAACCTTGAGGCAAGCCCTGCTGAAATCCCAGGGAGACCTGCTGCTATCCCGTGTGTCCCCACAGCTGGGACTGAAACAGCCCCATCTCCTAAAAATATACTCGCTTTTAGCCTGAGAATAGCCTGTTTGAGGGTTGTTTTTTTCTGATCTCATTTATTTCCCATCACTGTGCCTGTGATTACTCTCCCTCAAGCCCTCTCTCTCCCTCCTACCAGCATGCCTTGCCTAATTCCTCCCGCGACGTTATCAGCTGGGATGATGAGCAGCTGAGCTCGGTATTAGTGCTGACGCAGGCAGGCTGACAAATGAAAGCGCCAGCGCGATCCCCGCTGGGTGCGCTTTCCCAGGAGTGGGAGATGGAAGCCGACGGGCTGGCAAAGAACGAGAGCTGGCGGCTCTCGAGCCCCTTCCCTTGGTGGCTCCGGGCGCAGAGCAACACAGGCGAAAGACCCATATGCTTCACTGCCCTCGGCTTGCCAAGAGCCCCTGACTACCCGGCTGATCCGGGCCCTGCCCAGCACCCTATTCCACAGCCAGCTGGCAGCTTTGCAGAGGGATTCAGTGCTTTTTATTTGGCTTTTTGTTGGCTGGTTGTTTTTTTCCCCGTGCATTCACCCTTAGGATCACGAAACCTGCATGGTGTGACTGCCCAAGGCCTGCTCTGGCAGGAAATGGTGGGACGTGAAGCACCATTTGAAAAGCACGGCATGCCCTTAGTTTGTCTCTCTAGAAGAGGGACTGGATCTTCAGATTTTCACTGCCCACTGCTCCAAGGCTGGGTAACTCCACATCCTCCATCCACCAGCCCCTAGTCAACCGGGAAGCACTTGGGATTTTTCTAAAGTGTTGGCCCTTGGCATGAGCTGAAAATATAGTAAGTTCCCCTTTGTCCCAAAAAAAGGTGGGTTTCCAGTTCTGCACTTGAAAATGTGTACTGAGCAATGACTGGCAGTAATTTTACATGATGAGTTCTAGCTGACTAGATTCAAAGTCTGTTTTCCCTCAGAAGACGTGCACAACACCCCGAGCTGGGTTTGTTCCATTACAGCTACTGTGGTGAACTGCCAGGAAGTCACATCAGGAAAATTGTACATAACCAACCAGTATTTCTCCACTTCACTTGGTCACCAGCTCAGTCACCGGTCCCTGCATGTTCCTCTGCTAGTGATGCTTCTGGTGAGAAGATGTTTCTCCTTTCATATTTGATCAATACAAGAGAATGACTGTGTTTATGCTCTGCTTCACTAATAAACCCGGATTTATGTGTGAAAGAAGGCAAAGGAGTTTGGGAAAAAATCTACTCTAAAACACAGATGTCCATTCCTTCAAGGGACACATCACACAACACAAGTAAATAAAGCTTTAAACAGCCCTTTGTCCTGTGAAATTCTCACTTAACTCCTGGGGAGCTGGTGGTCACTGTTCCCAAGGAGACAGACCCTTTCTGGATCCCATGGCAGGGATAGAAAAACCTCAGCTGGAGAGCCATTAGTGTCGGCTGCCTGCTTAGCTATGGGCTCATATTATTTTCCATCAGCCTGCATAAAAGAAATCCCACAAGGATGAAAGCTAAAAGAAGCATTAGCACATACATCCTGTATTAGGTTGTTAAAGTGTGGCAGAAACAAATTGTGTCACCCAGTGCTCTGTGGGCAGATGGTGGCCCTTGGGGTGTGATCGAGTGGGTTTATTTCACCACTAGATGACACTCGTGTCTCTTGAAAAGGCTCCTGCCACCCCCACCGTGACTGCAGGTCACAGAAATTTTGAAAACAGATTAACCTGGCTCCAGGTGGGAGCTCCCTGAGCCCCTCTCACACACAGTCACTGCCTGAGTAATTGCAAGTGGCAGCACATTAGGAAGCCTCACCTTATTATTTTGCAAAAGTAAGGTAGAGAAAAAATGATGACTTGACTTCTGAAATTTTGGTTTCCCTCCCAACAGAAGCAAGCTAACGTGCTCAGTAAGAGGGCTTCTCCTACTAACTTGTGCAGCATGGCTGTGGATTAGCAAGAGAAACATAGAAGCTGGTTGTCAAAAGTATGGTGTGCTCAAGGCCCAGGTCCTGCAAGACCCCAAACTCGCTATGAAACCATGGCCATGCTGTGCCTCACTCTTAACACCACTTCCAAAAAGCCACAGAGCTAATGTGGTACTATGGCTAATACCCAAATTATACATTCTGCAAAACCAGGACAGCTCCTTGCACCCCAGCCCTCTCAGGAGACAGAAATCATTCCTGTATGCAAGTGCTCAAATACCCCAGGGCAACACACTGTAGCCACTGCAGTGGTGGAGAACTTTCTGAGTGCTACTCTTCACTCTGCTTCAGCGACTGATTGTAAGTATTTGATAATGCAAATTTTGGACAGGTAAGACAGTAAAGGAAAAAAGCCTGAGATTAAAGGAGCCAGTAATAAAAAGTCCAAGATTAAAATGCTAGTATAGCTTTAGGTTACACAGCCATCTTATAGCAGGGCACTACATAGGACATGGGGAAGTGCAGAACATAATGTTTAAGGACAGCTGAAATTATATTTCTGAAAACTCTCCATGAAGAAATGTCCATATACTTCTGACACATACTCATTGGTTCCCAGACAAATACCAAAGGGGTGAAGATCCTATTTCTCCTAGAAATAAGAGAAGAACATTCAAACACAGCCTGAGATGGCAGCCCTATGCCACCCTCTGATCGACTTTAACAGGCTGGTAGTGCCATGCAGAATCCCACGGGATTGTACTTCCATAGATCTGCTTGCAAGACGAGAGATTTATGTTTTTTATGTCTTAGCAAGGGATTATAGAGATAATGGGGGCAATTTGTCACCAAGCTAGCCTTTTACAGAAACTTCCTAACATGAAGATTTTCTTCTCACATTGTGCATCCTAACATGAACAATTATAGTCTTATGAATTTTGCTGTTTCAGGTTTTCCCCAGTTTATGGTCTTTGTTTCCTCTTTTTCTACAAAAATGGAAAGCTGCTTCCCAAACACGTTTCCTCACTTGTAGTGCTGGCCAGGCAATTAACAACTTCACCCATAATCAATACACAGAGTTTTCCTGAGTGTATAATAAGGTAGGTAAGGAGATGAAGATAGATTTTTCCTGTGTAAGCTTTCCACAGTAAACCTGAGTATTTACTCCTCTTGCGTAAATCTACTTACCTCCTTTTAATCATGATGAAATCAATTAAATACATTTTACTTGTCTGCACAAAAACCAACAAGAATAAGATTTACAGGCAAGCAAGGTATTCTTGATACTGAATTATTGGATGGAGACTCGAGCTAGCCCCTAAGTTAAGACTTGTAAAAGTTAAGACTTTTACAGTGCTGGACAAGTCTGAAGATACACCAGACTATTAGTGCCTTAAACCTGACTTTGCTCCTGTGTCAGAACAAAGCAAAAGCTGTATGCCTGATTAGAGCTATGACCATACACAGGAGAAAACAGTCCATTTTAGGGAAGCAATTTACAGGAACAGCTTGTTTACTTTCAGACAAACAGTGCTGCCTATGAAAGCCCCATCCCTAGCACAGCTCCTGCTGACTTCAGTGGGAATCTGGTATGAGTCAAAAGTGGAGGCTCAGTAGTGCTCTATGGAGAAGTATAATCATAATTATAGCACGGATTATAATTGGAGACTTGCAAAGTCAATCAGCCTGCTTCTGTTAATATCAATAGCTAGCTGTCTGGTGGCTAAATTGCCTAGACTAATTCTTTTTTAACACCTCAGCCATAAGACTCATCATTAGACAAATGCCATATCCTAATATATACTGCAGCTTAAACACAATGAGAGCTTCAATCTGTTTTTTAATTTCTGTGATATTCTGTCTTTTTGCCCACATACAGGGAAAAGAAGTTTATTGTAGGCAGAAGACCGCACGGACTGTTCCCCATCAGAAGGTTCTTGCAGTCTTCTTGTCCCTGGGAAGTGATGAGCTCCTGCAGACCCTCTAGTGTACGATGACATTTGAAAAATAAGCAATAAACAAAACAAATGTTTGCTGCAGCTCTCAATGCTGAAGCTCAAATTTTGCTGAAAGAAATTATCAAACTAACGTGTATCAGATTAATAAATGGGAGAAAAAAAGTCAATCAGCTGTTCAAAAATCTAAGCAGCCCCCATTATGATCCAGCTTACTTGTACAGTTACCTACTCAGTCCAAGCAAGGATTTGGTTCCAGCTTTAGAACCTGTCCAGAGTCAAGGAGATGCATATCCAGTGGTGATGGCACTTGTGCTGTGTCAGGCCCCTCAGTGGTACAGGCAGGGTCAGTACCACTGAATAGCACCCTGAAGTTGTCTGGAATGTTTTTATGCTTGTTCATTCCCTGGATCTGTTTCAAAAGGTAAGCATTGTGCTTGGTGACAGCAGCCCATGTTTTCAGAGCTAGGATCCACCAGCAGTTAATTCAAACTGGCCTGATTTTCAGTGCTCCAATTTGAAGCAAGTTCCTCAGCTCCTCACTCAAGTAATTTTTAGTTAGAGACCTACCTTTTGGTAACTGATTGGGAACATTATGACCTGCCTTTAAAATGTAATGTGTTACAAAATTAGAGGGACAATTTATGGGACAGGAGATACTTCCCTTTGCAAGTTTCTAACTCCCCAATGCATTATATGCTTATAACGAGTCAATAAAACAAGTCACAGCTGTAGCACAATGAATGTCAAGAGGCACAATGGACAGCGGGTATTTTTGATGATTTACTCTATCAGCCTCCTGACCAAGCACTTTTACTTTCTGAAAGTTCACTGTACTACACTGTACGAGGTGAGTGCCTCTCCGCGCTTTGGCTGCACCTCCTGTACCGCAGTGAGATCGATACCGTGCACCGGTGTCAGCCTCGCTGGGGAAGGAGGGTCAGCCGAGTTAAGCCGTCAGCTGGCCCGCAGACAAACCCTGAAAACAAAAAGCGGAAAAGCCTTCAGGGGCTCTAAGGCTTAAGGCAACTGAAGCTGGACACAGCCAGCGCCTGCATTCCCGGGGTTTGGCAGCAGTGAGGATTCAGCCGCGGGTCAGCTGAGCCGGGCTCAGGTTTGCCGTGAAGTGGTCACACACTCGGTGTTGAAACGGGCAGAGAGGCTGAAAGCCGCACAAAATCCTTCCAGTTCACACAGATTCGTCTCTTTCGAGTGGAATAGGGGCAGACAGGGCACAGCTCTGCAGGGCCCAGACGAAAGCACGGGGCTTTGTTACTCTGCACACCCAGTGCCTCCCAGTTATAATTTTTTACGTTATTTATAGCGCTACTCAAAACTGAGTACACATTTTGCTATGGGGGAAATAAAAGACTAAAAAGACAGCTATCCTTGCCTTCAGCCTCTCCGAAATTAGCCCAGATCAGCGAGAATTCAGCATTTCTCTGCTGCAGCCGCGAATTGCTGGGGGACCGTGTTTGGTCCAGGGGCACAGCTCGGAGGAGGAGCCCCCTCGGGCTACCCTGGCTGTGTCCCCGTTCCCGGCGGGGTGTGCGGGCAGGGCTGGAAGCGGCCCGTGAGGGCAGGAGCGGCCCAGCAGAGCCGCGATCCCGGTGGGGTGTGCGGGCAGGGCTGGAAGCGGCCCGTGAGGGCAGGAGCGGCCCAGCAGAGCCGCGATCCCGGCGGGAACACGCACGGACACAGCGCCCCCTGGTGGGCCTGGGCGGGAGGGAATGGCGGCGCCGGGACATCACACGGAAAATGCCAAGTCCTTTCGTAAGATAAACACCCTCTTAATTACCTTATTCCCAGTGTGTATTAGCTGTTCGCACTGACACGATTCACAACGCGTTTTAAAAATTCCTCCAGGCAACAATCATGATTATGAATTTTTAAAAGTGACTGAACGACTCGGCCTCCTGACTTAGATGGCCAGCGTTAGGCATACCCTCTATACATTCTGCACTTTCTTTGATTAAATAAAATAAAATTTTTAAAAAGAGAAAAAAAAAAAGACTGTGGCACAACGTTTCTGTAGGTTTGTGTTTAAAGTAAGTTCCATATTATTCCCCATACAGCCACATTGCTAGCAGGGTGACAGTATGAAAGCAGCAACGAATACAGTGAAACCTGTAAAAAAGGATGGAGACTGCATCATGAATCTGAAAGCAAAGGACTTAACTGGACTGCCAAGAGTGCTATCTCACAATGTTCTGCCCTGTGCATCCCGCTGGGGAACTCCTGGCCTCTAGCAAAACTCCAGCTGAATGTCACTGAGCAGGGACTATATGTGATAAAATATCTCACACTTGATTTGCAATTCTTCGGCACTGCACGCCAGCTCTGTTGTACCAGTGCTGGCTGTGTGTTAATTTATAGCAATGATATACTCAGCACACATCTGTTGATAGATAGGGGACAGTAATAGACCTCTAGCTCACCGTAAGTTTAGTGAGAAGACTGAAAAGAGAATGATACTGCATCTGGACTTGTTTGTCTCTGCATCCAATTTGTAAATGGTATGACAGGGATCTACAATCTTCTCATCTTAGCCATGTTTCCAGATTTTTTTGTTGTTGTTTTGTGGTAAACAAATCAGAGTCTTTAGGAGAAAGCAGATATGGACATAGACCGACAAACACAGCAAACAGAACTTAAATATCTCAGCCTATGCATATGGTATTTCAGAGCATCAATTATCAAAACAGTTTCCATCTGCTACATCACAGCTGCAATGTGCTAAGCCAGTAATATATATGGGAGAAAAAAAGAAACCACTTGAAAAACCTAAGTTACCAATGAAGTCTTTGAAACTCATAACACTGAATAGTTCAGGTGAAAGCCATTCAAACAAGTCTGAGGAAATGTGCTTTTGGGAAACTTACCTTTTGCACTGGAGCAATAGAAAAGCATTCCCTTGCTTTTCCTAATGCTTTTTATGAAATGCTGTGAAAGTCATTCTATCAAGAGTACGGACAAGGTAAGAGGAAGTTTCTCATTCCTGCATTAGCTGAACTTCACATTCTCTCATGCCACATTTTTGTAGTGTGAGAGAGACGAGTACAAGATAGCTTTACGCACTTGTGGCTAATTTTTATTCCCTTATCTTTCTCCAGTTCCCAAGAGTAAAATTTTTATAGGGTATGTAAAGTCCTGTGATATAAAGGCTTTCATTCCTGGTGGACTAGGGGTGGAGTGGTTTTAGTCTTTCCTGGATTTTTGGATCTGTGATTCTAGCCTCTGCTAACAATTATCTTCAGAGCCAAGTCAAGGTTTGTCTGTAGTAAAAAATTAAATAATGAACCCCTGTAATAATTGTGGTCTTAAAGCCGAAGGAGAGGAGTACAGAAGAGGAAGGATGGATTTTTTTTACTGCCCTTTTGTTCCCCTTTAGGCACTTTCTGCTTTCTGTATGTCTGAAGTAGTTCTGGTTGCTCCTAGCTGTGCCACTGAGTGCTTGGACTGCCTCTGTACCTGTCTGTAGCTGACATCTAGTGGTTTTTGCCCTGAGTAGAATGTCTGGACATTGGATGGAAATCAAATCTAGAACACTACAGGCTGTAAAACAGTAATCTCCTTTTAGCAAGACACTTCATTTATATGACTTATTAGCAAGCCAAACCTTACAGGAGTCCATGAACATGCAGCTGCTGTATCCCTCCTTCTTTGTTCCAGCTTTGCAATGAGCTGGCTTATACATGGAGTCAGGATCTCTCTTGCCCTTTGCTTGGTCTTGTGAGCATGGGTCTGGGGAGAATGGGTCCCTCATGGTGTCTGGGGAAGATAGCTGTGATGTCCTGTCTGTGGGCACACACCCATGGAATCCAGCTTTCTCAGGCTGAGAGAAGCCTGGGTATTGTTTTCCTTGGATTGTACTGCACCCACTGAGCTACCATGTGCAAGGCAAACACCTCCCATGTACCCATGGAAGAGTGAGCAGTTTGGTGCTTGCCCTTAGGGGTAAAGCCAGGTGTTGGGCAGGGAAGCTCAGGTTTCAGAGAGGACTGTGCATTCAGATGTGACCCGAAGTGACAGGTCCTGGCTACACTTGGGCCTGTACATTATCTCATTCTCAGAATAGCATGCTGGTCCCTGAACCACTGACCCTAACCACATTCTTGTTGCCACAGAGGTCAAAGGTACCGAGTCCTATCTAACCATGTCCCCCCATCCCCCCCACCAAATATTTTCTCTTATTGTGGCTAGTGACATCTTCACTGCACCTTCCTTTTGTGCTGTTGTCTCATTTCATATAATGCAAATTGTTTACTCTCCTTCCCAGGCTTTCTGCATCTCTACTGTCTTTGTCCTCCTTTGAGATGGAGGACAACATCATCTTGTTTTTCTGCAAACAAGAATATTTAAATCATTGAAATATTACCTGGACTCTGAATCTATTAGGACTGGTTCAAGAAATGAATGTGAGGAAAAGAGGGCTCAGAGAGTGAGATTTCTTCATTCTGCAAACTGCCATGTGATTATGCAAAGCTGTTCTCTTATGTTTCTGCCAGACAAAATATGTAGACACTTTTCTTGCCTTTTGGAGGGGAAATGCTGTGCATGTGCATAAGTGCTGTCTCTTCCTTGAATTAAAATGAGACCTTACAGAGTGGGTAAATTGCACATTGCTGGGGTGAGCAGACTGGCAGCTCAGAACTGAGCCTGGTTTCACAGCACATTGCTCTGTAGCGAGGCAACATGGAATAGGCTTGCTCTGCTTTTTGGTCTGTAACTCATTGTGTAAATGCCAGCCAAATTAAAGCAAAGCAGATGGGACAAGTAATATGAAGATTAATGAAGCTATTTGCATTAAAAAGTAACTGTAGATACATATTTTAATGGAAAAGATCCTTTTTAATTCAGAATAGCTGGTCAAAAGAAAAGGATCAAGCAGTGAAAACTGCTAAAGCTTAGCAGAACAAACCTACAAAGAATTATTACAAGTGAATAAGTCTTTATGGTCTTAATCCCCATTAAATTGAATTATCAGGTCAAAGACTTATTTCTTGCTCAGCTACCTGCACCTCACTGTGAATCTACCATTTTCCCTAAAATGTAGAAATGAAGAAATCAAACTCTGATAAATTCTTTAGGGATTATTCACAATGCAATATAACATATTTTCATTCTCCTATGACTTTTGCAGTTTCCATCCAAACTTTTACAATTTCTACTGAATAGTGGCATTTTCCCTTTGTATAACTGGCTACACTTCAATTGAAAGAGAAATGAGTATCAGAAAAGAGTACAGTAAACAAATTCTTTTAGTTTTACTACTGCAAAAAATGCAACTCAACTTTAACGATATGCTGAAAGATGCCCTATGCTCTAAAAAAATTTTAAATCAATGTTCAAAATTCCAGCCAATCACCAAGTATCATTGTAAAACATTTCCAGTATTGCCCTAAACTCTGAGCTCACTACATGTTTCAAACTGCACAGCTGGTTCACAGGAGGAAAACCAGGATTGTCTCTCACATGCCACTGTGCTGCCTTTTGAAATTGCTTCTTCTTGACGTTTAGATACTGACTTCAACAGTGTTTTAAGTGCAGAGAGTGGAATCAGTTTTGTATTTGATTCATGAGTTGGAGGTACGTAAAGATGTGGGAGAATCACACAAAAATAGAAAGAAATCTTACCATTATATTGGAGACCATCCCTAAGAAGCACACAATCTTCTGCCAGACACAGAACAGGATTTTTGAACTGCTGAGTACCCAATTCTGTTTTATCTATGTAAAGAAATGGCTCCTGCCAGACTCTTCTTCAGGAGTCAGACTTGGAATTTCAGGGGAGAAGTATGCAACTCTCCAAGTCACAAGTTAAGCTGCAACATTTAGAGATCATCATAGATACACATGCTGGTTTTCATACATGGAGTCCTTCCATGAAGAAAAATGAGAGGCTGTGTAAGTGACAAACTGTGCCAGCTTTCTCAGAGATGATTTTCTGTAAGAAATGTTAGAAGGCAACTGTTCAACCCTTGCTCCCACTTCCCCAAACCCTCTTCTGTGGTGTGATGCCACGAGAGACCTGGTATGGTATGCTTTGATGCAGCCATTTTGCTATTGCACCTCCAAAATGAGTGTCATCTTGAAAGATCAGGCAATTATGTCTTGATTCAGAAAAGTTTGCCCTATGTATTCTATTCTGTAAAGGGCTTGACTCCATGTGTGAGTCCTTTGCTGAAGTTCTTCACTGAGCAAGAATGCACATAATTTCAAGCTTGTCCTTATGCCCCTACTGAATCTGGCCCTGTATGGCCAAGCTAAGTATAAGCAGGACTCATGACTATCCAAATCCCAGAGCTTTTTACACAGTAAATTTTATAAAATTATGATGCTTAAAAGCTGTTTTGTTGGTTTAACACAGCTGGGTTTTAGTGAGTGGGAGAAGCTGCTCAAAGCTTCTACTACGTCCGACACAGAGCCAATCGCTGAAGGCTCTGACGATGGGCAGGTTACCAGCCTAATTAAAGAAGCTGGTAACGCCTCTGTGATGACATATTTAAGAAAGAAAAAAACCCACAGGCTCTCTTTTTCTTCTGAGGAGTGGTGAGGTGGCCACCGGGGCCCATCCCGGAGAAGGCTGCCAGGCCCTTCCTGGCGTGGCCATCGGGGCCATGCCACCGAGGAGGGGGGCCATCCCAGCGCCGCGAGCAGCCACGCAGCCGGGACCAGTGCTGGGAGCACCCACGCAGCTGGGGCGGCGCGGCCGCTGCCATCTCAGCATGGCTCATGATGAACTTGACTTGCTTAGCCACTTTTAGCCAGCTGTGCTGCAGACAGAAGGGCAGGGGTGGCAGCTACTTTTCCTTTTCAGCTCCCTGCATGAGGAGAGGTGCTTAGTGGAGCTGGTGGCCAGTGTGGCCCATGAGGTGCCGGCGGGGACCATGTGGCCAGCGACGAAAACATGGCAGACAATTCCCCGACATGGAACACAGACGAGATCAACCTTTTCAGCGCAGCGAAGCTCTATGAGAACTTTTCCACTGATGGAACTTGACACTAAATGAAACCTATGGACACCAATTCTCTCCTGAGTCAGAGACAAGGGAAAAGTGAGGACATGTGAGGAGAACCAACATGGAGACACTGAAGTCAGTGAAAAGGAGAGAGAGGAAGTGCTCCAAATGTTGGAGCTGAGATTCTCCTGCAAGCTGTGGTGAGGACTATAATAGAACAAACTGTTTCCCTATAATTCATGAGGTGCATGGCGGGGTGTAAAGATCCACGCGCAGCCCGTGAAGAAGAGTGCTCACACTGGAGCACATGCATGCTGAAAAGCTGTAATCTAATGAAGAACTCGAACAGAGAGAGAAGACTCTTGCTTCTAGAGATAGAGAACCCTTGCTTCCAAACTAAGACAGCTCATCCTTAAAAGACTAAACCCCATGAACTAAAATGATTCACAATGTGCAGTTTTGGGAAGACTGCACCATTTGTGGGAGGGCCTCACGTTACAGCAAGTCGGGTGGGCTGCTGTTCATGAAAGTTAAAACCATGCTGGAAAAGTTTGCGGAGAACTATCTCCCATGGGAAGGATCCCATGGCACAGCAGATAAAAGAAACTTTTTTTCCTTAAGCATACTGAAGAAAGATTTTAAAGAAGTGACAGCCTGACCAAAATACCATGTTTTGTCTCCTTGCGCAGTTGGTGAAAAGAGGGAAGGACTGGGAAGGAAAGGTGTTCTAAAGGTTTATTTTAGTTCTCATTACCCTTTTTACTTTTAATTCTGTTAATAATAAATTTTCTTTATACTCTTCCAAGTTTTGAGCCTGTTTTGCCCTTAAAATGTTTTTCCCCTAATCCTTATCTCAACTCATGAAGTTTTCATTTTAATTTCCCCTTCTCTGCTAGCTATAGCAGAGGAAAATGAGTGAATGGTTCTGTGTGAGTATCTGGTGCTTAGCCAGTGTCAAAACCACGACAGCTGTATTACTCCTAGAACATATAATTTGATTATTGGGCAACCTGGTCTACAACAACCTGGAGGCAACAATCGATTAAAACACAACATACAGTTTTTATTGTTTTCCTTACAGAAGAGTGCTAAACACAATGGCTCTTTTAACTTAGTGCAAGTGGCTGTTTTAAAATAGTTTTGTTTTAGTTTTTGTACATCTTTCCCCGCTAACTTAGCCTGTAATATAGTGCACCATGTGAAAAGCTGTTCTATTGGTGTAAAACTGATGCATATGAAATGTCATAGTCATCTGTTTCTGGTCCAATGTATGTAAATTCTTTAGCACAATTCAAACAAGGCATTTTCTCTTCCACGCTCCATTATAAGGTAAGTGAATATTTTGTTCTTCTAGAATATGCACAGGGATTTAGTAAAACTGTTACTGTGCTTGTCTTAAAACATTACATACCCCTAAGTACATGCAATTAAACAGTGTGACAGTAATTCACACCCTCATCATATCTGCGTTGTTGAAATCATAAAAGAGCCAATAGAGACATTCACAAACCATACAGCAGACTTTGACTATGCTGCATTACTCTTCAAAATGAGAAAATTGTGAAACTTAGAATTATGTTTAACATCAGAGCAAGATTTGATAATGTAGATCTGAGTACACTGTGCCTGAATTTAAGTCAGTTGACAGCTGATTACACGTGGGGATGGGTTGTGATCATGAAAGTTATTAGCTGAATTTTTGACATTTAGATGTTGATAATGCTGGCTTTTGGAGTTGGATTGATTTTTACAACAGAATGTCGTTATAAGGCTTGCAGTGACATGAAGAACAGAACTTCAACTTGATCTTCCTCTACAGAAGCTCATTAGAGATTCACATAAGAAGACAACCAACACGTGCTATTGCCATGGAAACAAGATGGAATATTATGAAGCTGTATATCCCATATTCCAAAATAGAGAGGACAAAGAGCAATTATAGCAAAAGACTGACAGGCTTTTTATTTGCAGCCTGTATGGGTCAAAGCAAAACTTAGCTTCTGATCTTTGAAAGAAAAATCACCAGTGCAGTTTTAGGACTCTGGTTTCAATTCTTCCTTTTCAGAGACAAAAACTCAAGCTAGTTAGTTTAGTTTATGATGTATAGGAGGAAGGAGGCCCAGTGGAGGCATTGGCATCACAGCAGGTGTGTAGGTGTGATGATGTACAAAGCACAGACATCACAGAACTGACAGAAGAGTGAGTCAAGTTCAAACCAAATAGTGAGGTATGGATAAAACAGAGGTGAGCAAAACCAGCTGAAGCTGAACATCTGGTCATTAAGATGCAGAGGAAAGGCTAGTTTCAAAGGCAGTGGCTAGCCAGTACTAGTGGCCAGAATGCAAAGCACAAAATTTCTTATGATTTGCATCAAATGGGTGAATCTTATGGTTTCTTACCTTGCCTTGCAATGCTTTTGGACATCCTGGATATATTGCATGTATACAACACGTACTTGGTCTAACTTCCCAAGCTTCTGCCTGTGACTACATGCATGGAAAATACTTTGTGCCATTTAAAACAGCTCTGTCTGTTCCAGAGATTTCTCACAATTGTAAGAGTTTTGATTGTTGTCTCTGTGTACAGAGTGATAGCTTGTGAGTGGTTTTCTGGGGAAAAAAGGTGGATAGGACAACAGCTTGTGATGATAGTTTTTTTGTGTTTGATGACAAAACCACAAATACAGGAATTCTATGATAATGGCAACAGGAGCTTAGAGGAAATATTTCACCCTTTGTGTAAAAAGCCTGTGATTGCTGCCTTATTCACACACTGGTTTACTTGTAAGAAATGGTTTTAAATTCCAGCTGAGAGTCTATGGTAATTTGTCACTTTGAGCAAAGCCAGCATGGGCAAAATATAGCTTAGGAAAGATAAACAAAGAGAGTAATAGGGTTTTAAGGAGTATTTAACAAGCCTTGGAAGGTTGTGTCATGAGTTTGTCACTACAGAGAATTACTGTGAGATTCCAAAACACTTAAGAGAATGATGGAAGGGAAAAATATTACAGTACACAGAGAGCTTGTGAGTGCCTACTCAGTCAGGCTTTGGTAAGCCTCCCAATGCCAGCATATGAAAAGTGTGGTTTGCCACTATTTAATTATGATAAACTCCACAAATTATCGTCCACTGAAGGAGCCAGGTCAAATGACTTTCAAAACCGACCAATTACATTCACTGATTCATTCTTGAATGGCTCCATTTTGATTGAAAAAGAAAAAAGACAAAAGACACTGTGATTTTGGGAGAAGAGTCTGAATGGAATATGAATTTTATTGCAAAAGTGTTTCAGTAAAACATACAAACTTTAATAGTAGTGAGTAGCTTTGTGAGAAGCAAAATACTAAACACTGCTGAAAAGAATGCTAGATCAATCTTTTTACTAGCAATAGGCAAAGAGAGAAAATGTGATATAGTTGCCAAAAATACTTGAAAATAATAAACATTCTTTCTCATCTTTGCGTATGAACTTTCTTTGCCATACTGTTTAATACAATTCTCTAATCATAGCAACTACACTTTTTCCCCTAAACCTTTACCGTTTTTTCTTTCTGTCTGCAATTTTCTTCTTTCGCTCAGCTTGCAGGGCTGCTTCCTGAGCTGCCAGTTCTTCTTGTTTTCTGCGCTCAGCCTCCAGCAGCTGATTTCTGTATGCTTCCCGAATGCTGTAAACTCTGCCTCGTGTTTCATCTAAGGATGCCTAGCCAAAAACAAACAGGAGTACTGCCCTGCTCAACACATCAATCTTGATTTCATCACAAGCAACTGTATCCTTGCTCTTCTGTTTCACTTTGCTACTCTGTAAGTATAGGGAGAGCATCTCTCCTTTTCTTTTTACATGGATGTTTATTGATTTCTCAAAGAAACAGCTGTATGTCAATCTTTCCGCCGTGAAGAAGAGAAAGTTCAGGAAAATCCTTTATAAATTGCTGGCACAATAAGCTAATTGTGTGAAAGGAGAATAGGGCAACAGAGTAGTTACTCATCTGGATCTAGTCCCTTTTCAGTCACTGCTTTGCTTTGCTGTCTTAAAGAAGTCTATTAAAAACTAGGTGTCAGAAATGCTGAAATGGCTTAGGAGTTCCAGCCTTTTAAGAGGCTAAAGGAGCCTAAATCACAATGACCTTCAATGAGACTTGGGGCAAGTGGGACTTTAACATCTCTGAATACCTTCCCTTTTGTATTTCCATCCTGAAAAATGGGAATACCTGGAAATCTTTATATAGTTCTTTCTGGTCTACAGATGAAAGAACTGCAAAAGTGCTTATCAGTACAGTGTGCATATTCACAAGTAACTCTCACTTTAAATTCATACTGTGAAACATTTTCAAATGAAATACTTTCCAGAAAGAGTAGAGGATCTACTCTTGTGAAAAATTTGCCCTTCTAATATACAATATGTTAGGCATCCAAAACCATAGCAACATCTGAAAACCTGGACATGCATCCTTATTAGGATCAGTCACTGCTGAAGAACTGTGGCTCTTTGCTGACCTGGGAACTAGTTAAGGAGTTGTTTTCAAGTAAGATTTCTGTAAATAGGTTGATTTGATGTAAAATTGTTTTTACTGTCTCTTATCTAGTTTTAAGAGCTCAGAATAGTCACCAGCTGTTTGATCGTGGTTATTGTATCACCACTGTAACAAATCATTTCGTTCCTGTTGATGCTCAACAGTTAAGCCAATTTGGTAAGATATTTGTACCAATTTCATGTGCAATGCATTGGCTGAGTTAATCCTCACAAAGGATCCCACCCTAATACTACCACATTTATTACTTATAGACATGGTTTTCTGAGGATTAGTAATCTAAATTCTTCGTTTGATGGCATCATGCATATTCCAAGAAAACTGGGTTCTCTAACTTTTCTCTGAGACACATTAAGAGCAACTTATTCCCTTGTAAAATTTTTATTGCTTTTCAAAAAGCTCTATACAGTTCTACAACCAAAATATAGCAAAACTGTAGATGCTTTACCTAATAAGCATCTAGTCACATATGTCACATGGTCAGTTTATTCTGACTTATAACCATCCTTTTATGCTGATAAAATAGAGTTTTTGCAGAGTGTATCGAGAAAGTACTAAGAATATCCTATTAAGGATGTCATGCAATACTATTTTTTTACTTCAGAACTTTTAGTTTTAACCTTTTTCCAAGTGAAATTCCAAGCTTGTTCACTGCTTCTAATTACTAGTACTGAATACAAAACTTTTGATAATGGTTGATCAGACTAGTGACAGACATCACAGTAGTAATTAACTGGAAAGTAATCTTGAAAACATACCTGCAGGTTCTCATACATTTTAAGTATATTTTGCTTCAATAAAACTCTGTCATTTTCTTCTTTTTGTCTTTGTTCCAAAGCCAGCTTGCGAAGTTGCCTAAAATGGTTGATTTTTTCTTCTTTACATATCTGTTGCTGTTGAATGATAGACTCATTTATCAGCACAGGTTCAGACACTGTTTTTCTGAAGGAAATACAAAACAGATATTTGTCTCATATCAAATACAGTTTTTGTTGTTGTCTATTTTGCTTAACATCTATATGCAGGTATTTGGCAACATCACCATCATAGGGTTAGATAAGGTTAAGGAGTTACTTTTCTTCTGCTTATATATAACACCAATGAGAAAATACATTCCTGAGGCCAGGTCTCCTTATATTTGTGTGTCTATTTTAAATCTATTTGTAAAATCATGCTCATCTTTGAGCAATATGAAAAACTCCTACATGTGACACTTTTAATTTGCAAGAAATACATTTTCAGAAGTTTTTGATATTATAATTATGCATTGAGACAAATGCACCTTTTTTTTTTCTTTCTTTCTTCTGGCATAATGGCAGGTAAGTGGATAATATACTTTTATATTTTGTCCTAAATGACTAGTGTAAAGGTCAAAGAGTTGAAGACAAATGAAATGATTACAAGATTCAAGCTTGTGGAAGGTATTTTGCCATGTCTTCTACTGTTTTAATGCTATTCACTTCAATATAATACCAATTTCCCTTTCAATTTAAAATTAAATTTGAGGGTTTTCCCAGCTTTTTTTAAGGTCTTTTGAACATCAGTGAAATGCAAAAATGTTATATTGAATACAAATGGACTTAAGCATGAAGTGGGTTCTAGCCGCAGCACAGCAAATAAGGAGGTGCATGTGAATTAGCTCGATAAGTTCATGTCAACATTTGTAATAAAGAATAAAGTTCTTTTGAATAATAAATATAATTAATATAATTATTCAGATATTAATTATTATTAACTGAACCGTGTTTGTTAAATATGTTATTTTAAACCAGCATAACATCCTGAAAGATTTCTTATGACCCTGAGATTGGCTCAGCTTTTTGGAGTGTGGTGCTGATAACACCAAGCTTGTGGGCTCAATCCCTGTACGGGCCATTCACTTAAGAGCAGGACTTGATGATCCTCGTGGGTCCCTTCCAATTCAGAATATCCTGTGATCTGGAAATACGGGCTCCTTTCAAGAGGAACACTGAAATAAACATATTTGCCTGAACGCTCATTGCCTTTAAAAAAGATTTTGTCATGTACTCATTACATGCAGTGCAGTGATTCAACTCCTTGGACATTTATTATGTTAGGGCAGTTTACCTCATGTAAGGACTAAGGTCTATAAGCTCCCAATTTTTTTGCTGAGTTTTTAACGTTGAGTCAATAGCTGTTTGTGGTTCTTGCTCTCCTGTGGTAAGAAAATATAACACAGAACAGATTAAACTGGTTATTTGGTTGTGCTAGAGGGCTCCACCTAAATTCTTATATAAATTTTTCTTGTTTTGGCTCAGCAAAATACATTATTAAATGAGAACATTGGGCTGAAAAGGATATAATATTTCTGCCCTTTTATTTCCAACATGTAGGATAGAATCAAAGATACTGCAAAACCCCCGCATATACTAGAATGAAACTAATATATGTGTTTTAGCTAAATCCCCTCTACTCAAGAAAGTTTGTAAATCTAAGCAAGAACATTGAACGTGCAGTGCCTAAAAGATATAAAAACAACTTCTGGGAATCATATTCTTTTATTTTAAAAAATAAATAAAAAGCTGGTTGTTCAGTCCTGGCTGTAGTTCAAAAAAATTGTATTCCCTTTTGGAGAAAAGATTTAGTTTAAGAAATACCAGTTTAAAGAAAAACCATGACAATAGTAAAACTGGTATTCTGAAATCTTAGACTTTGTTTTTAACCACATGGATAACAACCCTGCTATGTTTTACTGTAGCATTCTTGCAGTAAAATGACACATCTGATATTAAGCATGGAACCGGGCTGAGCTGCTTTGTCCTTCTTTCAATGCTTCCTTCTTTCAATTTGTCTCAATGTGCTGAAAATACTTGTGAAATTTGATGAGACTTAATGATGAATGCAGTAGTTTTCTTTTATAAAAACTCTTTTATTACCTTACCTATAGCAGTAACCAATTGAAATATTTAAAGAATATTACTGGACTTTGCTCATGAAAAATAGGAAGAGGTTTCTGAACATTAAAAAAATTACTGTCTATATATTTACTGTCTATACATAGACAAATATACCAGCCCTCTCTGCTGGTCTCAACAGTATTCTCCAGAACATAAAAATCCTCATTAAGATACTGCATATTACAGAATTGTTCAATCCCATCATTGCCTATTGCTGTACTCTGTGGAATAGAACCACAACAACTTAAAGTCATTGGGGTGTCACTCTTTACTTCATAAGACTTTATATTAGACTCTAAATGCTTAGTTTAGAACAAAGCTCTAGGTGAACAACCATTAATTTTGGAGTCCTTTAGCCAGTAACTTAGAGGAAATAATATTGTTTCAAGTAACCAATATTGTGTTTAAGGCATTAGGTGAGGATTAATTCTACTTTAAGTTCTGAACCTTTCCTGTGAAGATTACTTACCGGGATGGAAAAACACTAATCTATAGTTAAGTATGGGTCACAGGCTCTAGTTCCATGAACATGAGTCATGACCAGATATTATCACAGTCAGACTGGGTAGTATTCTGTCCTTTTTATGATGGCCTGATCTCAGCATAGTCACAAAAGAAAAAACCAACAAACAACTTGAAGTCTTGCACCCAGTTCAACTTTTCATCAGAGTACAGAAATTGGCAGGGAATACATATGAAGAACCCATAGAAGTTGTAATCACTAAATAAAATTAGACAGCACTTACGGAAGCTTCCAGGAAGCTGATGCTACTCAGTATGCACTTTTTGACACCTCACTTCTAGATCACTCTCCTTGAACAATTTCCATGAACATGAACATTAAGAGAATGCACTTTAGGTGTATTAGTCTCTTACTGACATGCTGCTTTAGCTGCTAAACACTTTTTTAGCATTTCTACACTAATGAACTCTGGTACTTGCAATTGAAGGAGAAGGTATTTTCCACTGAACTTCCAAAAATTACAGATTAATTCAGGGTTAGAATTCTACTACAGAAGGACTACCTGAAGTTTGCTTAAGGGTAACTTGGCAGCCTCCAAGAGCTGTGAGGCTGTATCTGTGTCTGTAAATAGAGCAATGAAACAATTAAAATAAAGAGGGGATAGAGAGCAAGCTTGCCATTGCACATTTGGACACCTTTATCGGGGCTGATCTATCCATCTACTACCAGTATTTAATGCAGAAGTCTTTCCTAAGGAGTGGAACGTGGTGAACAGAAAGTTATACCCTTACCTGTTTCTCCTGAACTAGGTGTTAAGTCGGCAGTCTCAGCCCCCGCTATGGGTTCCTCTGAATCTCTCACAGCATACTTATTAATAAAACGCACACGTTCCTGAAAAGCCTAGAGATCAAAGTTTTATAATCCAGATAAGAAAACTTTTAGTGCATGTTTTAAATCTCAAAGAATTTTCAAAAGTAGGATTCTGTAAGTCTTCAATAAGACCTAACATCAGGTTGCAGTGTGCAAGTCTGCCTGGTGCTGGAATCAGAAAAGATGCCAGGATCCCACTGAATCAGTCCTAAGACACTGCACACTTACACTAAAAATCACTGTCAAATGAAATAGTGGGAAATCACTAATCTCTGGGCAGTTTAAAATATTGGGATTTAAAGTATTGGGATTAAAAATAAAACAAAAGCTGTATAGCCAAGTGTATGGCTACTGCATCTCCTTAGGGAGCTATCACTTTGTCCTAGGAGCTCCTATAGCCTGATGATTTAGACTTCCTCCTGAAAAATGAGACCTTTGGGTGCAAACCCTTTCAGACTCAATTACCTTAGATGCCAAACCCAGACATCAGCACTTTTGTCTTTTCAGAAGGCGGCTTTGACTCGCTTGGCATTCTCTTAAGGGCTGACATTGCCGGAATGGATAGAGAAGCCCTTTGGCTTTTGGTCATCCTGGAGTCGGGCACTCAATTTCCAGAGTCAGAGGGTCTGTGACCCCTGGAATGGGCAGACATTGGGCCAGGGTTGTCAAGAAGAAAGGAGAGGGGAAGCTACTTAATCTGGATAGCACACCTCCAATTTAGACCTTGTTTTAGCATATTCGGTTGTTGCTGCAATTGTCTTAATGACAGCTGTTTTAAAAAAATGTCACAAACCTAAGGGGCTTCAGAAATGGAACCCTGGAGTTGGAATTCAGTTGATTTTCTGATTAAAAAAGGCAATGGTTATAGAACCAGATTCTGAAGAGTCTTTACACATCCAAGGGGATTCATTTCCAGCTAATCTTTAGGAGGCTGTACTTGCATTTTCAGTCTCAGTACAACCAATCAAAGCTGCAGAGCTGCATCTCTCCTTAGTTCAGAATTTAATAGGGTAGTGTCAGGAAAAGTTTTGAGCTTTGAACACACTGAGAAGAACTGAGAAAATCTGAGAGTGCAGCTGGCAAGACTTGTTTTGGAGGTTCATTTCTGAAACGTAATATAAAAAAGACAAAATTGGGATTCTGGCTGAATATCCCTTAATGGGCAATTGTATTGGTGGTGATAGGGAATGACTGTCAGGTGAGTTTGAAGACTGTACTTTTTTCTTTTATTTTTCTTTGGTAATGATGCTTCGAATTCTGAATCAGCACTGCAACTTCTTGCTTTGCTAGAAAGACTATGTATTATTTTTCCATCTCAAGCATACGTCACATCAAAAGCACCCAGATGCAGCTGGCAACTAAATCAGTATTGCTTCTCCAAAACAGTGAATTCATACCAAGCGTGTACCAGGTCGTGAGTAATCTGCAACGCAGAATGAATTTGGAATCCTGGCTGCAAGGGACAATTTGAGTACTGATATGACCAGGTGCCAGTTCTTCAGGAGAAATAATTTTTGGCATGTTTATAGCAGTGTATTTCTCGATAGAATCTGTTCATGCTAAACATTAAACCTGTCACAAGTAGCAGCTTTGCAAATGTGTAGAGGTAGTGGCCTTTCTAAGGAGAAACTTCTCTGTGTTTTGTAAAGTAGAACCTAAAGTCTCACTGGTCTACGGAAGCCTGAAGTAGATGATCTAGAGTCTTGCCTGGAATTCAGGCACATAATCACTTTTAATTCTTTAAACTGTAAAATTTCCTGTCTTCCACAGAGTGGTGAAGAGGACAGCCCTTTGAAGTCAGCTTTCTGTTGTGGCAACTGCTCTACCATCACAACAACTCCTGGAACTTGTGAGGAAACATCACTGCAAAGATAGCACTCTGATATTACCTTGACAGCTCTCCCTGGCTCCGCAGACTCCCATGCTTCTTTCATGGCTCTGATCTCATCTGCTCGCCGTGTGTCTTTCTTCACCTCCAGAAAGTCTGCCTCTTTCTGTTCACTAACTATGCGTAAAATGCTGTAGGGTGTGTTTGAATCTGCTGGCTGAAAGTATCATAAACATAATGTAGTCACTGCTATACATCTATTACCACTCTTTAGGATGATGTTTTTGTATACTGCTAATTTTTCTGACTGATATGCATTGTACATTGACAGACTTTGAGATGCATTATGACACAAACAGAGGCTGCCAAAGGAAAGAAAGATTACTTTGCAATGCCTGGAAGCTCTTTCAGGTATTTTGTTTACATTTTCCCCCACCTCCATACAGCATGCTCCACACTCCCAGTTCTTCTGAACAGTTTGTCTGAACCAGCGTATTTTGTAGTGATTTTTCATGCAATTGTTTTATCTCCCTGCCAAACTTTTTCCCTTCCCTTCCCTTCCCTTCCCTTCCCTT
>VXBT01000631.1:119873-245283 GCA_013400235.1 Oriolus oriolus
TCCCTTCCCACCTTATTATATTCAAGTGAGATTTTTGTGTAGAGATAAACCTTGCTCTGTCTTGTAAGGTTCTTTTCCAATCACTTTCCAAAGTCTCTAAAACACCTTAATGCATGGCTTCTCCAGAATCACAGGGTAAGTAAGGCCTGAAGTCTAGGAGACTATTCTGCTGTCTGACCAACCAATGAGACATTGTGCTGCATATATTTCTGGAAACCATACCATCTGAAGAAGCTTTAAGCCTAAGACTCAGAACCAGGGTTAGGAGTTCAGCTCTTATTTGAGACTAAAGGTGGGCATCTTCTTTAGCTGCAAGGGCTCCATCTCAAAACTTGTATCTGTTTTAGTGGTGGACTCCCAAGAACCATCATCCTAGCACCCCTGGTGTAAGGCACTATTCCAGAACTCTGTATAATTAGGTATGGATATGAATCACAGGGAAGTCTGCTGTGCAGCAAGTTTAGTCAACAAAAAAAATCAGTAGAGGTTTCTTCATGGAAAAATCCATGGTGTTCTTCTTGAGCTACGCACCATGAGGCAGCAAAATTCCCAGCAAAAGCAATACCATTAAACAAAGAGCTGTCACTTCCTTCATTGCTTTCCATTAATCCGTTTGCAACCAATAATGTCAATTATTCCTTTTAAGGCATAAAGGTTGGCAATAGCTTTTCAGACAGCCACAGAACACTCAGATGACCCCACCCCAAGGAGGAAGAACTTCCAATAAGCAAGTACATACCAATTTTTCTGCCACTGTATGTCTGCATGCTAATGACACTGGTGATGTATGAGACAGGAACTGACTAGAGTGGAAGGACCTATTTCATCTCCCTAGGAACCTATGAAAGCCACTGCAATGAGGGACTAATGGAACACAAATATGGTGAATTAATGGAATTTAGTAAGCCTTCAGCAGAGACAGAAATTACACCAACAAAAGGAACAACCTGTAGTTCCTTTATACATAAACAACGAAATGAGCAAATTGAATCTCCAAACCCAGGATGCACATTTTTTTTTACATTCAACCTTTTAAATTCAACCTTCCTCAGGTGTAAAGCTGGGTGACAAAGCAGGGTATAGAGAAATGCAAGGGACATTAGAAGTCCTAGCAGTACTGGTCTGCAGACCTGAGAATATTTCTATATATTTCAGTACAAGGATGGCACATTCAACAAATTAAGGCTTTGGCTTTGTTCTCACCTGAGAGTCAAGTGATCCTGTTTCATTCTGGAACTTCTCTTTTTCTGTCTTCTCAAATATTTTATCTTTTGATCTTCTGGTTGATTCAGGAATATTTGCAACCTTTTTTACTTTGAAAGAAGTGAGAGTTAGAGGAAAGTTGTGCTCCTCATCATTTCCCCTGTTTATTACTCAGATGTAGCTATAATGCATGATGAATTAGAGAATATCATTGTTATCCATAAATATAGTTCCCCATATAAAACCCAGCATGGAATAACAGCACAAAACAACCATAAAGAGAGACAAAGGGAAGCCAGTTAATTAGTTGACACTTTCAAGAACTACCGAGAAAGAATGTGAGGACAAAACTTTTAAAAACATACTTATAAGGTGAACATATTGTGACAGCCTTATCTGTCCTAAATAGCACTTTACCCAGGGCTGAACTGAGAGTTTGTCATGGTGCCTGCCATCAGTCACTGCATTGCTGCCTTGTGTATGGGTCACTATAAAGACTGCAATGCACAGAATCACAGCCTGACTCTCACCTCCCTTACACAGTCTCACACAATCTCTTCCAGTGTTTGTTACACACCAGGAAAGTAAGAGGCTCAAAACAGGTAAAGTCAGTGTTCTTGTTATCTCACATCCTAAGACTGTCTAGAACAGAGAATGTAGATACACCCTGCCAAAAATGCAAGGAAGTTAAGGCAAAGAAACATGTTTGAGACTTGATGAATATTTAAGAAATGCAAAATTGTCATTGTTGCAACTATTTGAGAACATTTTTAATTAATTGTATTATCAGTACATATGTATACTATATGTTTGAATTAATGATACTGAAAATTGACATTTGCATCACTTATTTTGCAATGTCTTAGCTGGTGAGAGTTATGAACAAGACCTTTTGCATGTCATATTCTTGTTGAAATAAATTAATAAATAAAGCCTGTAATAGCGTATAACTTTAATAGCATCAGGAATGTGTCAGTTGAAACAACCACAGATGAATCCAAAACACTATGAGAAAGATTAAAAACCTGAGTCTGAAATCTCCATTTCCTTTCACCTTCCTACTGCCTGAAAGATTGAGCCACGTGCTGAAACCTAGATTTAGCCAGTATGGTAAAACAGGGGACTTCTCTCAGAAAATGTTGATATGAGTGACTGTTTCACAGTCTGATGATAACAAGATTAATAATTATCTTTCAGTTAATACTTTTAAGATAAGATATCTTTCACTTAGTGCTTTTCCAATTTCTTTCCACTGAGAACGAATCATTGTACTGCACAATTAATGAGCTTTGGATGAGATCTGTAATGTCATGGCTGAGGTTATAGGGATATACAAAATTGTAAATATTAAATATATAGAAACATATTTATAATGCACATATAGCTCCACATACAAATATATATTACATGGTGTATAAGTGTATTACATCATACATTGTACATGTGTTTATCTAGAAATGGTATTATTCTTATCTCCTCATGCTACTTAAAAAATGTCCAATGACACCAAAGTTTGAAGCTTAAAAGATTCAGTGCTACCAAGGCATATATTAAAGAATGAAAGCAAAAATTAAAGTGCTCTCCACAAATACTGAATATACTAAAACAACTCCAAAAGAAATGCAAATATAAAGAAAATAGTGATGACATAATTCAAAGTTATAAAATGATTACATAAATGGCTTTCCCTTCAATTTCACATTATCATTACATATTAGCACCATAAATCAGGCTGGTGTAAATGCATTATTCAAGGAATTATTAATTTTTAGAGATAAATCATTTATTGTTTACACAAACACTCAAAAGACATTCAGTGTAGTTAGCTAAATGATACCAGACCAAAACTTTCTATGTCATGGGATAATATAAGCTTTGTCTGGTTTCTGTGAATATTTTCTGACTCTGAATTATAACATTTTGATGCTCTGAACTTATAGCATACACTCATAAGTTAGTAAAGAACAAGGAAGCATAAGAAATGACAGGGCTAGAATGAGCCCACTTTAACTCCAGATATGAAGGCTTAGGGCAAGATTAAGTTGAGATCTCCAAGCTCTCCCATGTGCTGCTCTGTCCAGGTTCCCACAGCCCTTCCCACTCCCTCAGCAGACCAAGAAGTATCCCCAGTTTTGGGATCATCCTCCAGACATGCCTGGAAGGGGCAATGACTGTATTTTGGCATGCTGCCCACTCTGATTCAAAGGGAGATGTGAGTAACAACTTGGGGCTTTTCTAAGAGCAAAGCCAGGCAAATGGTTTGTATGGGATATGATAAAAAGGTAGGCAGATGATACAGAAAGTAAAAGGCCATTCCAGCTCACAGCTTATGCATGAATCATCACAATCTCTCAGTGGCAGTTTTTATATCTGTATGGCACCAAGAATGCTTGGGCATCACACAGGCTGACAGTGATGACACACAGCTGACAGCAACTTTAAAATTAGCTTCTCTACTGCTCTTCAATTATTTATACAAAAAATTCATTTAGTCTAATGCCAAATGGGATCAAAGTGATCATCCAGTCTGATGTCCTGTCTATGACAAGCTAAACAATTGCACCAAATGTTTCCTCACTAAAACTCACCTTCAGATTGAGACACATCAATTCTCTTTTTTAGGCAAGATAGACAGCTCCTCCTGGTTTATGAAATTTAAATTACAGAGAATCTATCTTATTAATAGGTATAATACAGAGGAGTTTTTGAAGCTTTCTTTGAGAAGATATCATGCTCCTGCTATCTGAAATGGGCTCTGAGCATTTAGTGGGATTACCCAGTAGTTGGTAGCAATGACTGTTAGTTGCCCCACGAGGGACTTTCAGATTTCGTTACGAAAAGATTGAGAAATTCAGATGTTGCTTTTCCTGTCTTTGACTGGACTGTCAGAAGGCTTCTTGACAGATGGCAATGTCAAAAATCCTTCCAAAGCTGGGCTCACCCATACACTAAAGTTACAGAAAAAATACACCAGGATAGAAGCAAACCAATAATATGGTCTCAGTAGCAGTGTGGAGTTAGAGTGTGGCTTAGAGATCTACAGCACCATCATGTATCCTCTGTGAACTATTTGGTCACTGAACATCAGGCAAGTGATTAATCACTACTGACAGGAGAGTTGGGAAAGAGATAAAGAGAGAGATCTGAACATCCTGTTAAACATCCCATAGAATCCTCTCCTTTGCACAAGCCAGCAAATTCTCCTGTGGGAAAAGAAAACCTGGGGGAGAAATTTTGACAGCTCTGGAGGATTAAAAGGAATATTCCAAAGCATATTGCCTGTCCTGCCTTTTCAAACCTACCTCTACTACCTGGGCTGGGCACTCTACCTCCCCTGCTTTCCCAGCTGGATAGACAGCTTTCTCTTATCAACAGCTCATACTCCTAAGTTAATTTACGGCACTATGTAAAATACATGCTGCAGTCAGCATTCAGCACACAGTGACGATTCAGCTGTGACAGTTGCACAATAAAACTTATGATCTTGCTACAAGAGAAATAAAACCAAAGAACCCAAAAACATAATAGCTGAAAATCCTGTATACAAAATGAACCTTAAAATGATCTTGTTCACACAATCAAGCAACCGAAAATGGTACTAGCAGTTGCAAGATTGCCTGCCAACTGTTTAAAAATTCCACAAGAAATATGCTCTTGAACTTGCATTTTTTGAAATACTTTACCACTGAAGACTTGCTCTGTAACAGTTCTCAGAAGAAGGAGACAAAAACCCCCAAAAATAGAGTGAGAAAAAAGAGAGAAAAGAAGGAAGACCATATAAATAAACTATGTGGAACTTCCTAATTTCTGTGTACTTAGGTTTTCCTGCCTAATGTCTTTTTAATGTTTTGTTTGTGCAATGGGCTCTTTAATGAAACATTTAATAGGATTTCATATATAATAAATATGACTAAGTATTGCATTATAGTATTATATTATTCACAAAATAACTTTTGCTAACACAGTTCTTTTTACAAGTACAAACATCAAGAAATATGAAGTTATCATAGGATCTGTATACCAGAGAATTTATTTCTCAAAAAATGTTCGAAATAAGTATTTATAATATTGGTGAATATCAACAGTATAATAGCATGGGTCTTCATTTAAAGGGACACTAGATTAAAAGACTTTAGCAGATCTTAATACAAAGTTGAAATATGGTTTTGCTATGATAAATTAGCTTTAATACAAAATTAACTCCAGATGGCACTCTTGGCTTACATGAAAAAGGGATACTTGCAACACGCAAAATTTGTGGCAGAAATTTTTCAACTGGTTCACTGCAGCGTTCTTAAAAATCACATGGTGAGACAGTATCTTTCTGGTTACACACTAACATAATTATTATATGAATTTTGTGTCTGACAACTGGTGTCGTCAGTTTTAAATGGTAAAGGTCAGTTTTCAAACTGATTTAAGACTAGATCAGAAAAAAGATTAAATGTTTGGGTTTTCCCCAAAATACTGAACTATAGTAAGCACTCCAGATAAATATTGGGGTTAATAGGGACACATAAAATAAACACAAAGTATTAAATGTGTATTGGTGTTTAAACTTTTTGATAGAAGCTGTTTTTAAACTCTGTTGGTGGCTTAGGCAATTCGTTGGTATCCTCGCATAAACAGAAACACTGAGTTAATAAGAACTGTGAAATGGATTTGGGTTACTTTGACATGCAGCAATTATGAGAGGGCACAAAAATGACACCATTTAAAAATAATCCCAAGAGAAAAAGTGCTTGTTATCATTGACTGTAGCTTAAGTATGTTTGACTGCAAATGAGCATCAATTAACATGGAGAAGAGGAGCTATGAACTGGAATACTGCTACCTTGGATTCAACATGAGAATACTCATGACATTGACAAGGGTCAGTGGTATGAGCTGAGAACTAGTGAAGAAACTTAAGAGATGAAGTGACCTCCTTTGACGTGCGGTTTTACAGACCATAGTGAAGCTGTATAAAAGGATACACACCAGCACCGTGACAGGTGTGTCAGGTGCAAGCTGTCACCATGTAACCAACTCAGAAGGATAAGAGGATGCAATAGGATGTCTATTGTAAGAAGTAGTCTAACAGGGAAAATTAAGAGAATAAATGGAATCATCTTGGAAGAAAAGATGATATTGCGAAGAACACAACAAACTACAAGCAGGTGAAATCACTCAAAGAGCTGTGTACAAGCCTCTAAGACTACATGACACAGCTCCTCAAATGCTACTAAAACTGACTAGAGAACTATAGTAAATCAAGAAGATACAACTTTGTAAATTTGCATAATAATAAGTGAAGAAATACTGAAAAAAAATTTCAAATATTGCATCCATCCCAAACCCAGGAAATTAAATAATATCCATCAGCAATTCAACTGCTGAATCTAAGTTCAGTCCAGAGTACTAGAAATTACAAAAAAAAGACTTGACCAGATATTTTAAAAGAAATATGTAAATACAGTAAGAAGTGAGACATACCACTAGTAAGTAAAAATCAAACCATCCTAAAAATTTTTAGGGTATTAGCAAGTGTATATATATGACGAAGCAAATATTTTCTGCTTATCACTTCTTTTAAAAATTGAGTTATAGACTTTTAAATTACTGATACATAAAATTTACTGAACGGTGGAAAGTAATATTTTAGGTTCTGCAGGAACCTAGGAGTGAGAACACAGGACAATCAGCTGCATGTGTGGGTGATGCAGGGGCCACCTACTTAGTAGGTGTCTAAGTGCAGCTGGTGGAAGAATACACCTTCATAGAAATTTATAGTCTCTCTAGGGGACTTCCATTCTTTCCAGCCAGAGAGGGAAAAGCAGCATGAAGCAGCTGGTGCTGTCTGTGTTTGTGTTTGTGTGCATGCCCTGAGTGTCTGTCTGTGATCTGTGAAGCTGGCAATGAGTGTGTGGGTATATATATATACACACATATACATCGTGTGTATGTGTGTCTGTGTGCATGTGCTTGGTGGGATGACATCTTCAGCTTCACAAATGGTTGGACCTGGGAATGTGCAGTGGCAGCAGCCTTGCCTCCCTCAGGCTGTTGGGTCCAGAGTGATAAACTTTAACATAATTAAGATCTGAATAACTTTGTGTCAACTCCACTGGTAAAAGAAGAAGCAAATATGAGACACTTATCTGATTTACATAACACTGACTAGTATTCTAAGTGCTTGTAATACGTCTTTGGCTTGGTTTTTACTGTCCCTTAAGATGAAATGCCGCAATAATCTGTAAAAAACCCCAAACCTTTAATTTCTCTGTCCCCTTCCTGACTTAGACATATGGACTGTACTTGGGAGCTTTCCTAGTCTTTCCTCTTGCTAAATTCTTCTCCTAGCAGTACAGAAGCAATACATTTCCCAAACCAGGCCTTTCTCCACCCTCTTCAGTGCATTTTCTTAAATTGTCAACAGGCATGTTTCTGTTCCACATATCTACCTAAAGCTGAGCCCTAAGAAGGTGAGTTTTGCAGTGTATTCTCTGATTTCCTTATATTTTGTGAAGATGTAGATTCATGAAATCAAACTTCATTTCTAAGAACTACAGAACAAACAGCTTTGTTGCCTAATTATTTCATTCAAACACTGAAAAAATGTTGCTTGGAGCAATATTTTTTTTTAAAAATCAGTAACATGGTACATTTGACTAAATATGTACTTAGATTAACCTACCTTTGATTTCATTTTTCTGCATTTCTTTCAGTTCCTGAACAAGCAAAGACTCACTCTCAGTAAGTGGCCAACTATCATGCAATACCAATGCCTGTATTGTATACTGGGGAGACTGTGAAAGAAAATGCAACATGCTGAAGTCATAACAATTACAGCAAGCATTCAAGTCCTGCAGGTTAGTAAAGTGCCAGGTATTGAATTCAGCAAATAAAACACATAATTAATTTTCAAGCTTGTGCATAACAGCATTCACAAGAAGCTTACAAAATTAATGTTAATTCCACAGATCTTATTTTAATTCCTGTGAAATTAAACAATTACTCATGTGTTTATCAAGTAAAACTAAACTGGGCTATACAATAAGGAGCTACATTCCTGTAAGATTTCCATGCAACTTTACTATGTATGCCATGTACTAAAACAAAGACATTTGTCTTTGATTTTAAGACCTACTACAGGGCTTTGAGCCCTAGTACTAGCACTCAATAATGCCTTAATTTGAGGCAGAGGTGACAGGGTCCATGGACTGTTTTAAACATTGGCTAAACTGAATTGGAAATGACTATATTCAAAAATTGTTTTCCAAAATTCTAATGCCAGTCCTGAGTCAAAGGAACAACTCTGGTGTTTATGTCTCAATAATTTTTGTTTTCTTAGGATATATTTTTGCAATTGAATTCAACTATCAAGAAAAAAAATCACAGCAGAAAAACTTGGAGACAGAAAATCAAGAAGTGTTTTAGAAAGTATACTTCATTTCTCTAAAATAGATAAACAATACTAAATGACATCAAGAAAAACCCATGGTTTGACATTACTCTCTGACAAACTTGGCTTGAGTAGCAGATATTATGTGTCTGTTACTAAAGCTTGCAGCTGACTGGAAATAGGTGTTTCTCTATGCAAACCATTACAGATAGCCTTCTATAATATCATATTTCAAAGAAAGCTCATATTGAAGCATCAGAACTTTAATTTCTGGCAGTTTTTGATTGTTATGTGAAAGTTATACTATACTTGTATTATATTTGCCAAATGAAAAACATTTAAATATAGACTAAATCACCTTGATATGAAACCCCCTAATTATTTAGTCATTCATACATTTACATTATTCTTTTTTCATCACCTCATTCAAAAGCTACCAATAATTTTAATTTTGGATTCCCTGTCCTTGCCTCAGGATAGAAGATCTCCACATGTACCAAAAGAATTAGCAATAACCCTTCACTGTTTATTTGCCTTTTTTTTCTTCCCAAATCCCAGTGATTAACAATCTCTTACTTGTTGTGGGCTTCCAACATTACTTTCAGAGTTTTCCAAGAGGAAAGATTCATCTATTTTTATCATTGGAGCTTCCTGTACAAGGTCTGACTTGGAAGAAGTTTTGCTGTTCTTTAATGAACTAAGACTTCCTTTTTTTAATCTTCCAGTTTCCGATCCCTTCCTTGTACTACTTTGAACAGTCTGTAGGTTTTTGACTGCAAGATGACAAAAAAAGATCCAGAAATTCTGTGAATTACTGGTATGAGGTAAACAGATGCCCCCAGAAAGTATCAGAAAGCATTAACACAGTCCATTTTCTCATACTGGATTATACTCACAAGGTTCCAATTAAAATCATGCTTACTCCAAATACTACCCTGATTTCATTTTGCATGCAAATCTCAAGTATCTTCAAAGTAAATAATGAGAAATTTGAGACTGTGTATAAATGACTGTTGTTACTGTTTATAAAGCATATGATTTTATCCCCTCAAAGCCCATGCTTCTTTCCTGCACCAGCCACCATAACACCATGCCATACATTACAGAATACAGAGAGCCTTGTGCTCCCTATGATGGGATCCCTTTGTGGCTAACCTAATTTAATAAATTGTGTAAAACAGGATGAAGGGAAGCGGTGCATTGGCCACAGCTCTGGCAATGCCTACTCTCACAGAAGTCTCTTATCCTGACACAAAGATCATAGCTAACTTGAGCTAAAAAAAAAGCCAGTCTTGAAAGGAGCTATAAAACTATTTGTGATCTATCGTTTATCAATGTATATCATTGTCACCTAAGGAAGATGTTAATGTGGAAAAACTGTGAAAACAGGAATGTTCTAAAGAAGGGCTGTCACAGAAATATCAACTCAGAAAACATAAATTTGTTTTCATTTCTAATGCCATTGAAATTTCTTTTGCCTGCCTGTCTACATAGAAATTAATGAGAATTCTAAAAGTGAACATCTCATAGAAAACTGAAAAAGGACAGCTTCACCTGTGTTACACTAACAACAGCTGGACCATCAGTTGGGAAAGAGATATCATTTTGACTTCACAGAGGACAAGAGGTTTTACTCTTCCCAGGGTTTATTGTATAAACAAAGGATGATACTGCATCATTGCAACACCTCAAAAGAAAAATGCACAATTTCATATGTGTTGATGAAATATCCAGGGAAATTCACAGGAGGTGGCAGGATTATTAGACCAGATTCAGCAAAATTTACTGGTGGTGTGTCAAAGTATAAATGCCCAATTGGAGGTTAAGTGTGCCCCCAGAAACTCAAATGGAGTCAGGAAATATTATTTCTTATGAAAGTCAAATGCTATGGATTATTTCCTATTGCATCCTTCCTCTGCATAAGCCACTGCTTTCTTGTTCCTAAGAAAAGCACTAGAAGTCAGGAAATCAAAATAAGACCTTGCAGAGGTGGTCTCTTAAAGAGGTCTCAAACTCCTAATCACAAGTTATGAGCTGCTCTTCTGCATTGCATTCACAATCTTTAGCACCAGAGCTATCTATCCCTCTTGCTGTCCCTGTGGCAAGGAGGCCTGTGAGAAAAACTTGAAAGAAGGCAATATTTGGTTTCTTCTAAACCAAGAGTGCTTTTAAGAGTGCTGCAACACCAGGGCTGTTATTTTGTAAAAGCTATGCCTAAGCAAGCCTGTGACTGTGGAATAGTTTCTCACTCAGATAGATGCTGCTGAGCTTTCCAGGTATCAGTTAACTCCCCACGCTGTGAAGGTAAGAGTAGATGCGATTCAAAGTGGTTGAATTATTAGGTCTTTCATCAGAAGGAACAAAAATAATGAGGTTTTCCCTCAATAGAAGTGAATTTGGATGAATAAGAAACAATATCCAAAGACAGAATCTTGAATATGCTTCTACATCTGCAAGAAAACCTGCTGCAAAGAAACAATTTGTATTCCAGATGGAAGAATAACTACATAAAGACATTTTCTAATTGGGTAAATTGCCTCTAGGTTATCATTTGCAATATTTGCATAAAGGTTTCTAGTCAGGAATTATCCTCAGTGCCTGCCCGAGCACTGTTAGCAAGTGCCAGTGCAAGTAACTTATAAAAAGGTAGCTTTAAAGCAGTGACGCCACCTAGATGTATTCCCTTGGAGTCAACAGAGAGGTGAGCTCTGCTCCAGGAGGTGTTGTGTCGGGGTTTTAGGGGATGTGTACTGCCCTCTGAAGGAGTTTACCTCTACTTATCAAGATAGGTGGAACTCAAGGAAGGACGTATTCCTTAGGCTACAAGTGGCTTTCATGAATGCCTCCCTATCCTCCTCTTCTCTCTGTCCTAAACCTGAAGAGCTTGCATATTGAACAATGCTATAATGATTTCCCCAGAGGAAGATCCTGCCATGACGATATCTCAGAATGATGGAATCCCCCATAAGACTCATTCTGCTTCCCTTGAAGGAAAGGTCACTTGGAACAGCTCCCCAAAATACATACACAGCCAGCAATTCTCGCAATGGTCACCAGGCGGTGCTGTAACACCAAATTATTTTTCTTACTACATACAAAAGTGTGTATATGTCGCTCATGGTTTTCCTAAGTTCTGACTAGAAGGAACTCCTACCTACCTTGCTTCCAGATTCAAAGAAATATCTGAAAGATATTTTGATACTTTGTGACAGGATTACATCAGACTGTTATTGTGGAAAATAAAAGGATTGTGAACATTCACTTGCCCATCTGTTCTTACGCAACTGCTGTGCTTATATCAGCAAAATGAACTGTGCTTGCAGTGTGTGTCAATATCCAACTCCTTCATTGTCAAGCAAATGTTCAAGGTCCAAGTCATCTGCTACATCTCAAAGGAGGTAAATATATTCAAAATCAATTGGATTAATGTACTTTTTGAGCTGTAAAAGACATTTATAGGACAGCTGTGACTTGAGATGGATTAACAGGCTGTGGGTGGGCAAGGGAGATAATGTTTTATTGGTGATGCTTGCACAATAATGTCACTTAAGAGAACTTCTGGCAACACAGTGATCACTTCTGATCACTTCTGAGAGGCAGAACATGTGTGGTAGGGAATAAGTCTCAAATTTAGGGACTGTATCTGTCTTAACTAACAAGTTTGGTGCCAATGGTATAACAGTGTTTTCTGATTATTCCTATTCTGAGAAAACACACTTTTTTTTAGAGAACAAAGAAATACTGACAGAAGGAATCTTGCTGTATTGCGTGTCAATTGTACAAATCTCCACCTGAACTTGGCATCAGTATTTCTGAGTGTTTCTATATTATAGCACAGGCCATAAAAACACTTTTGACAATAGCAAAGAAACATGATTTTACAATGCCATAAATTGAACAACTACTGAACCTAGAGACACTCAGTAGGCTGGGTGATACAATACTGTCATATTGGTTATATTGAGTACATTTCACAATATTTTCATTTAGTTTGGATGTTATGAAAGATTCTATACAATGTATATTCTTTGTGATATACAGGGTGTATATTAATAGGAAAAGAACTTCTGTGTTAAGGCCAATTGGTCCAGTATTGTAAAAATATAAATAATAGTAAAAAACTAACAAACAGTGACAGCTTCACAGTTATTCATTCCAAATGGCAACTCTCTATATACTCACGCACACTTAAAGAGCATCAGAATATTCATTTCAACTTCAAATATAGTCTAAAATCATAACATGATTTTATGGCTGGCATTGCTGAATAGGGCCTGATACAAAAATCTCCCTATTTTCAATCAGGTTAATGTAACAGATATTTCACTGAATAATTCGCTATGGATTAAAATAATTTTAAATTAGCAGAAATTATTTGTGTCACAGCACATTAGAGCTAGAATGTGTGTGTCTGATTTCTGAGGATATTTTGCAAAGTTCTCACATATGCATCCTGGTAGACTGGCAAAGGCAGAATGCCCCTTTTAGTTATTCTGCTCCATCCTCTCCCTTTCAGCATCTGTTGGAACCCATTTCTCTTCTCTGTCACTTGATTGTACCTTTTAAATTATTTCAGTCTTCAGATTATCATCTTTGCAACAAGACAGTTTCCTGAAAGTAAGTTTATCCTTCACTTTACTGAGGGTAACTTGGCAACTTATTGCCACTGTTGTGATGCTGATCCTAAGCTGAGCCATTTTATACCTTCCTGTCTATATTTCCACCAGTCTACTATTATGTTTACTAGTCTACTTTCACATTCCAAAAACAGTAACCAAAAATAGCTACTGATCATCTTGGTAACTCAGAGAGAATCATGACAGCTTCTCTATGACTTCCTTTAAACCCTAATATTTTCATCTGAGGAATTACATTTTAAGAGCATGGTCTTCATAGGATTAAATTTTACATTTCTGGTAATAACAAGGTGCAGTTGAGACAGAAATCAAGACGTTTCATAAATATGATTAAATAAATTACTTTTTCCCATAAAGCATTGGAATTTAATACTATACATTATTCTAAAGGATCATGTTTGAAAACTCCCTATTTCAAAATAGTGGAGGTGAGCAGGTGAAATATAATGCTATTTTGGGCTTTAGAAAAGCAATAATCCAGTATTTGAACAATTTCTCTTTGCCTCAGGTTCTCAATATGCTCAAATAGGCAAACTCAGATTTACAGAAGATTTATTGTTTAGGAGTCTTCATAGAAGGACTGAAGACTTTAATATCTTACATATCTTATGTATAGTAGTGTCCATGGAGAGTACAGTAGCAGACTAGGTTGCTTATAAACGTCTGTTTTATTTAAGCAAACTTGTAATTCTTATGAAGAATTAATTTCAAAATTGAAACACATAGCTATAATGAATAATTCAAAAGAGTATACAAATAAACTGGAAATCATTTGATTAAGAAGTGAGGTGTATAGAAAACAGGAAAACAAATGATCAAAGAAGATGGCATGGCAGTAGCCTCTAAAATCTATTACATATAAGAAGTGTAATGGAGGCAGGTAGATGGTACTTAATTTTTGTTTAAAATTACCTGAGCGCTACAGGGACCATTGCTGTAAATATGTCTAAGAATTATGTACCTCATGCAACTGTACTTACTGGTTTTGAACAGTAAAATTAAACAGCTCTTCAAAATCAAATGTCAATCAACTGGCCAAGAGCACATTCAAATGCCAAAACTTTCATTCTAGTTTTGATTTAGTTTTTAGCAGCCCATCTGCAATTTCATCAAATAATAAAAAATGCCAGTAGCAAATGCCAATAGTGTCTGATGGTAACTCTTTGAGTACTGAGTCTGGCAGAGCTTTAACTTCTAGAAGTCCAGAAATGGAGCGTGAAAGAGGATGTCTGGGTAGCCTAACTCTGCCCTCTGGAGTGAGCCTGAAGTTTTACCGCTACATCAGAGGGAGATCATGGCAGACTACTGCTAAAATCTTAAGCTGAAGGCTCTATCTTATAAGTCCACTTGTAAATCCATATTTCCTGAGTGGGACAGCACATCTAAGGAAACTGGACTATTTCTGTATCATTAAGAAAAAAAGCCCCACAAAACATAAGCCCCAACTGCTAACTGACATCATAGGATCACTGGAGGCTGAGTGCTCCTGGCAGAGGCTGGAAGACACCTCTGGGGATCATTTAGTTCAATCCAGTGGCTAAAAGCAGGGTCAGTTAGGGCAGGCTGCTCACAGCCAGATCCAGTTAGGTTTTAATTATCTCCAAGGATGAAGACTCCAAAACCACTCTCTGGGCAGTGATTGACAAACTGAGAGTAAAAATGAAACAATTTAAAAAAAAAAGCCAAAACAACCAAAACCAAAAGAACAGTAAAGTCAAACAAACAAAAAGACAAACAAAAAGACAAACAAGAAAAACAAAAAGAAAAAAGGAGAAAGAAAGAAAAAAAAGGAAACTCTCCTAAACTGAACAACCATGCACTCCAAATCACCTTTTCTAATGCTTAAACTGTATTTCTTGTATTTCTGTTTCTGCCCACTGCCTCTTGTCTTGTCACTGGGCACTACTGAAAAGAGATAGGCTGCATTTTCTTTCTTGCCTCTTCTCCCAGTATTTATATGCTGCCAGACTTGGGCATGCAGTAGATTCCAACTGTTAGTTTGCTGGACTTCAGAAAGTCACTTTTAACTGATGCCAGCTGGATTTTTGTTAGGTACCATCACTAGTTTCAAAGTACTTAGAGAAAGCACACGGATTTTAGCATACTTATGAAAGATGACCTTTAAACACACACTGGTTCTCATCACTAAGAAGAACTGAGCTGACAAGACTGCAGTGTAATGAATGGCAATAAAATAAAATAAAATAGAAAATCAAAGTTTAAAAATAAAGTAAAATAAAATAAAATTGAGCAAATAGGCTTCTCAGATTCAACTGTTCAGCCAAAAGTATCTAATGTGTTCACTGTAGTTTTCAAATACATTCGTTACAAATGAAATTTCATTTAAATTCAAGTGTTCCCATGAGTTATAACATTTTCTCCATATTTAAGTTACTATGGTAAAGAACTGACAATAGTATAATGGGCATTTATATCTTCTGTTGCAACTTTGCAAATCTGTGGCATGTGGCTCTTACTTCAGTGTCTCCTATTTCCATGAGTCTCATTTCAAGCTGTAGCAGAGTAAAAAACTGAGAGTTTTTCTTAAGGATAAGTATTACATCATTTATCAAAGAGTCTTTTACCTTGTGCTCTGGGGCTCATATGATGGATAAGAAACCAATAAAATGTGTGCTTCTGCTAAAAGGACTGATGCTCAGGATGGTGCATTTAGACCGCAAGGCCCAGTGCAATCTGTGAATTATCTACCATGTCTCATGGCCTGAGCATCAGTTTCCTAACAGCCAAAATTTTTGAACTGTAAGATCAAACAAATAGTGGCAAGATATTGAAAGTAAAATATACTTCAGTTCTCAAGGACAAGGCAAGTATATCCACACAGATTTTCAGAACTGAAAAGCTACTTCACTATCCACAAAACTCTTTACTCAGTTATAATAGAAGACTAAAAGGCAGGTGAAAAAAATGGGGCTGGAGACCTTATTCCAGTTAATACTTTCAGTAACATTCCTCAGTGCTGAGAGCCAAGGATTTCTGTTCATTGCTCCAAAATGTAGCTGATTTCGCTTAATCTCAAAGCAATTAGAGATTAATGAAAAGAGGAGGAAAAATAGTATTTTTTGTGATTATCTGAAGGTTTTGTAAGAACGTATATCATCCACTGAATAAAATTATCAAATACAGCATACAATACTTACAGTAGGAGCTCAGAAGTGATTGATTACCCCAGAAATTAAAAACTGGGATGACTGCATTGCCCTTTCCAATGACACTTTTAGTTTCCTTGTCATTATCTAGGACTTGGAGTTTAATGAACACATCTGAATTAGATGTTTGTACCTGCAATGTAGCAGTATATGGTGCTGTGACTTTTACGAAATACCTAAAGAGGAAGAAAAAAATTATAGCAATATAATCAACCATACCTGATCATTCTTTTTTAGGAAAGTACCTAAATGTTGTGCTGAACTGGAAGCAAACAATTAAAATTGAGTTATGAATCAACTGTTTTCCTGGAATCTGATGGGCTAAGCTTCCTGTAGTGAAGTTTAGTGCAAAGAATCAACAAACAAAGCAAGTGCTGCTGCTGAAAAAAAGGGGTGGTCTAGCTGTTTCTTTTTTTTCACTGCCTTATCAAATGTCCAAATAGACATTTAACCTCCTACTGTATTTGTATTTGTTGAATAAGATTAGCCAGATTATGGCACTGTATTATTAAAAAATTACAGGAGGAAAAAAAAATATTTGCTTTCAAAAGGGTGGGGTTATCTCCTTTGATAGCAGCAGCTACTTCGGTCAGTTTAAAAGATTGTGACATTAAAAACCTGTAGAACTAGAGTCTGAGGACAAAATTCAAATAATTGTTGTGACCCATTGCTTTATATACTATATGCTTTTCATCAATCAATTCAAATTGTTATGACTAATCTCACCAAACAAGCAAAGAAGCTACAACACAAAAAGTCCATTACCCTGACTTCAGCACATTTGGAGCTAAAAATACATAACTATCTTAAAATAACATTTTTTAAAGATTGGTAACATCAGAAGGGAGAAAAGAATGAAAATCATCAAGAAGGAGAGAGTTTTACAAAATATTAGTGCATTTGTTATGTTTCCATTACATGCTTTCTTCATTTGTATTGAAACTGATTCCATGTCTCAAAGAGACCTCTATCTCAAGAATAATCCAGTGGTTTGAAATACTGAAAAAAGCTTTCAGGAATCAAGATAAAATGTTTTAGAATTAACCTTCAAAATATACACATTTAATCAGCCCTAAGCACAGGGCCTGTTGTAGTGCAGTGTGCAGTTCTTTATATAAAAACTTCAGTATAGCAATTTAGTAATGGTAAGTTCTGAACTCAGAAGGGATTTTAATGAAATTTAATCAATAAAAAAGGATTAATAAAAACTAAATCACATTTTCATTAAATATATTCTCCTAAAAGAATCAGCAAGCAAAAATAAAACATATATAAATTTTTCTGCCAGTACTGCAAGAAGGAAATTAGTCTGATATATCAGGAAAAGAAGCATTTTATTCCTGTATTAATTAAAGCTTTATCTCAATAGCTGAAAAAGAAAATCAAACTTTACGTCTCCTCTCCACCTGCAAAATCTTGATTTTAATACATATTTAATCCCCAGAAGTACTATGGGATTTCAGTAATTGGCATATGGATAAGATTGAGCTTATAGAAATGCAAAATACTTAATTTTGATTTTAAAGTTATAGTTTGTGTATGTCACACCTGTTCTTCATTAAGTAGTGGCAATATTTCACAAAATAATACTTTCACTAATCAAATGTTAAATTTCATAGCCCATAAAATTCAGATATTTGCATCAATATTCTCCCCTTCTAAGAGGAAAGAACACACTCTTCTGGTAGGGATGACCCGTATAAAAACCAGAATTTATTCATTCTTCTCTCAATATTACCTAAACAGTAGAAACTCATCGTTGGGTATGTAATACTCCTTAAATTGTTTAGTAGAGTAGGTATTATTTACAGCCTCACGAGAGAGAAATGGGAGTGGACTCTGGGAACTGATGAAGCGGAGCTTCCACTTTCCAGCTGCCACACGTTGGTCACCAGTGTGCGCTTCAGCCACAAAAGTGTATCCTTTCTGAAAGGGGAAAACAAGACATTTTTACGTGGCAATAACATGACTCAAAATTCACTCTGTGACTACAGGCAACACACTTTTTGCCCATTTATTAATATAATAAGATGTTCTTCATCAGCAAGAATCTTACAACTCCAGTCTGTTCTAACTTATGAAGCCTCTCTTATTTTAGCAATTTTTATTTGGCAAAAAGTTACATAGCAAGTTAAATCCAATTTCATCTAACTGCAAAGCTGGCAGGTGTTTTTAGGGGCAGATACAACCAAAGTCCTGCAGTCACTTTCTAACCCAATTATTTGATGATCTAAAATGCTCCTTCATGCTTAGGCAGTGTGAAAGTACGGGTGGATGAGTTTGCTACATGGAAATTTAGAGATGAGATTACTTCGGTCTTCAAATCTGAGGTTAAATTAACATTTACCCTAATTTAATAATGCCATTGCAGGTAAAGCATGAAATTCCAAGATATTATTCTTATTTTTATGAAGGTATTGATTTAAGAAAAAATATTTCTAGTATTAGAAAATTCAAGTAAAAAATAATAAACAATGCAACACACAATTAATAAGGCTGGTGCAGACTTGGGTGCTCTTTACGAATCCTGAGAATAGGAACATGAGGAGCCAGGATAGAACATAAAAAGTTTCAAACTTCAATGAATTTGTATTTGTGAAAACGAAGGCAATATGAATGTGATTACTTGAAAGGCAGGGGCAAGGAAAAGGGATATAAGGAGTGAAACGGCCACTTGTAACATTACAAAGGAACTCAGAATTAAGTTCCTTCTTCATGTACTCTGAATAGCCCTACTAACTCCCTATTTCAAACATTAAAATTTCATGTTCCACCCAAGAAATAGTCCAAATGAAAATTCTTTGAAAGGTTTTAGCTCTTTCAGTCCTCTTCTAAATTCCATTTAAAGAAACCAGCATTTACCAGCACAAACAGCTTTGTTGAAAAATCCTTACAATAAATAGGGTTGTGATTTCAGGACTATCCAATGATGCAGGATAGTCCTGTGACTCCAGGAATACTGAATATATAGAATGAAAGTAAAATAAATTATTCATTATTCCAATTTGTGCAATTGTAGCTGTAAGGCACTTTATAAACTTTAATCACCACAAGGTAATAGCAGCCACTCAGAGCAACCATTCAGGAGAATTCACTTATTTAAACATCTAGTTAAGCATAGAGGCCCCCCTCTGTTCTTATCAAGTACACCTGGAAACTGAGAAGGATTTAGCCAGATATTCAACTGCTTTCCGACAGCATGGGGTGCATGAGAAGAATGATTTCTCTTGTACACCTATTTATAAAGATAATGTTATACAACCTTAACGTTCACTATAAATATCCAGAAAATTTAGACTTAGGACCAAAAGATTGTTTGAGTGAGCACTTTCAGAATGCTGCAAGCAACTAGAAAGCACAATAACTGAATTTTGTGTCTGGTAGGAAGATCAAGTCACTACTAAGAAATAAGGAAATAGATCCCAACAACCCCAATAAATTTATGTCTCTTTCTTAAAAAACCTTTGAGAGGTTTCACTACTTACTTAGATACCTTGCTACAAATCACTGTATCTAGAATCAGAAAAGATTGCTATCTAATATACCACCCAAACTAACTTTATGGCAAAGTGATTCCCTTACATCCTTCTATGACCAGTCAAGACAAATAACTGAGCAGTGTCCTTGCTCAAATAGACTTCTATTTTTCTAGACTAAATATGGTGGTAGTGATAATTTCTTAAACTCTTATCTATGTAGGTCAGCTGAAGCTTGAGTGCTTATCTCTATCCTTTTCTACAATCTGTTCAAAAGACTTGTGAATAATAAAGAGAGTAGAATTTAAAAACCCCACAAAGAACTAAACCAAATTCAACTGTATCCAGCAGTGGAAAAAAACCACCACAAAATAAGAAAATTTAATGCAACCCCAAAAAATCCAAAAATAATGCTAAGCAAGTAGCCAGTTTCTATCTAGGCTGTAATGTCTGCAAAAAGAAGACAGACTTTAGTGCTCGTGTGCAGATTTAATCGTTATTGTCAATCATTCTGAAATGAACTTCAGTGTGTTCCAGGAGTGTCTCTGCAGCAGAGAAACAGTATCTGTTGACAGGATTCCTTTTTAGCTCTGTTGTAAATTGCTGAGCATAGTTTTGAAGCAGAACTGGTAGGTGTATTTTTTTCAAAAAAAGGACTTTTTATGTAATAATACTGACATTTAAGAATTCAGGCATACTGTATAAGTTCTTGATGTATTACATTGGTGACTACTTTTTACAAAATACTGTAACAAAAAATGTAACAGATTAAAATAACACCATTGTATTCTGTGTTTACTAATTGCAAAATGTTTTGTCAAAGTATCAATAGAGCTTTCAGAAGCTTGTGCAGGTCCACTGAAACAAAAATCAACTATTTAGAAATAGGAAGAAGACAAGCTAAATTGTAAAGTATAAGGTTATATTCTTACTGAGGAACTCAGGAGCTCAATGATTGAGAAATGCAATAAGAACAAGTAGAAAAACACAGCATGCCTGCACAATTCTGTCCTAATACTCTAAAAATCATTATTTACTGCTATTAACCACATTTAATATTACAAAATAGAAACCATTAGTTTAGCAGAAATGTTATAATAACATCAAGAAATAACAGAAATGTTGCTTTAAGAGGGGAGTTCTTCAATAGGGAAGAACAGGAATCCAATAAAAGGACCATTTTCATTAGTAATTGACAGAATCACTGAGGCTACTGTGCTGTACCCATGGGAAGAAAGGATGTACACTTATCGTTCCTTATTCAAAATTTTTATGGCCACAAGTTAAACATTGGTACAAAGTTTACTGTGCTCACTGTTACACATGACAAACGAGAAAAAACAATAGCAGCTGGAAAGAGTACAGAGGAGAGAATAATCAAAAGTTCACTAATAAATGTTTAGCACAGAAGAAGGTCAGTGATGGTCTCTGTTTCAATAGGCATGTACTTTTAAGCAGAACACTATGACATAGCTAAAAATCTCCACAGAATCTGGGCATTTGTTTTATTTTTAAAATTATACTTTTCACAACAACTTCTTGCATTTACCTTATTTTTTGGATAAACATGGGATGCGACTTTGAAAAAGACATGTGGCATTTCCTCCTGTGTGTCATTATCAAGAACATGAAGTCTACAGGAAGGGATAGTGGTAAACACCTTTGTCAATATAAGCATGTCTTCTGGGACAATAAATATTTCCCTAAAAAAAAGGTTTAAATTATATCAAAATTATTTTCACAAATAAAAGGATATGTGGAACACAGAGCAAAACTTTTGCCGTGGTTTAACTATAGCCAGCAATTAAGTACAATGCAGCTGCTCACTCACTCCCCACACCCAACCCACCTAAGGGAAAAAATCAGAAAGAAAATATAAATCTCAAGTGTTAAGAACAGTTTAACAATTGAAACAAAATATACTAATAAATATTCTAATAATATTAATATTTTTAATGATAAGACGAGAGAGAGAGAGTAACAGAACCCAAGAGAAACAAATGATGCACAATACAATTGGTTGCTACCGACTGACCGATGCCCAGCCTGTTCCTGAGCAGTGATCATGCCCCTTCCAGGTAATTCTCCCCCAATTTATATACTGAACAAGACATTCTGTGGTATGGAACATCCTTTTGGCCACTTCAGGACAGCTGTCCCGGCTGTGCTTCCTCACAGATTTTTGTGCACCTCCTCACTGGCAGAGTGTGAGACACTGAAAAGTCCTTGACTTGGGGTAAGCACTCAACAACCAAAACATCAGTGTGTTATCAACATTATTCCCACACTAAATCCAAATACACAGCACTGTACCAGCTATTAGGAAGAAAATGAAGAAGAAATGAAGAAGAAAATGAACTTTGTTCCTGCCAAAGCCAGAACAAGTATACATCAGAATTTAAGGAAAGCAGACAGAGAAGAAGTAAGTTTTTAAGCAGGCTAGTGTAAAACCACACTGTGTCAATACTGCTTCCCAATAAGAGCTGTACAGGGCTCTGTGAAACTCACCTGAAAACCAGAAACCATGCATTTGGTGGTTGATCAGCATATGTTACTGCATAGTCAGTGAAATACATCTTACACCATTCATCTTCGTAACACGGAAACTTTTCAACTGAATTACAGCTTCTTTTAAACATTTCTCTGGAAAGCAGGAAACAAGATAAAGACTTAAATTTAATCAAGATGGCATATATATATACATATGACTTATGCTGATCATGAAGAACTCTACTTTGTGCGTGAATGTAAAACAACGATATAAAATGTGTTACTAATGTTTCTCTAGTAGCTGTTCATTCTTAAATAAAAAAAAATCATGGAGGGATCAGCTCTATCAGACCTCATGGCAAATATACGTATGTACTTCTACCCATCAGTCTGGCCACGACTATAGCTGCTTCTAATATCCCAAAACGTTATGGCTTCAACAAAACTTTACCTCTTTCTTTTTATTTTTTTTTAAATAAATATCAGTTAGCATTAGTTGTCATCTTAAAGCTGTGGAATCATTAGGAGATTAAAATGCCTTTATTTAGTTTTGAAACTTTTTGGAACAACAAAGGAATAAAAGCAAAACTTATTGGCCAAGATGCTAGGTTGTTATGTTAAATGGAAATCTGTCAGCTGCTAAAAAAAATTAAGCCCAAGCACATTAACATGATTTTAACACTCAAATGTATCCCTCAGGTTGATGTCTTCTATGAACTCCATAAATTTTAAAAGTCTGAAGGCAGACTAAAAACTGCATCTCATCTTTGCTGATGTAGAGATGCTGCAAATCTAAAATGGATGGCTAATATTTGGAACAAGACTGTGGTTGCAAAGTCCTGATCCCATCAATGTACACAGGTTTTACAGGATTAGAAACACTAAAAAGTGATAAAATTATACCTGGTGTGAGTGTTGCTCAAATTGCAGGTTATAAGGAATGAGGATTTATACCCACAGGCAATAATTATTTGCACTCCTCACCCCTGGAAGAACTGATTTACTGCTAGATCAGTTGTGTGAACACTTGCAGAGAGATTTTTAAGGACTTAATGGAAATGTGTGATCCCCAAAGAGTGTCAGGCTTGCAAATGACTTAATGAATGCTGTTGAAATTAGAATAGCTGTCTTTCCAAAAGCTGTAATAAAATACCAGGGAAAGCATCTACCTAGAAATACATCTACTTTCCTTCAAGCAAATGCAACAAAAAAGTCCCCTGATGAGATAATAAACTGGGTACAATTAAACAGTACAGCTATCTCCTTTCTACTGTTAACCACGATTCCTTAACAGATAGCACAAATCAAAAAGTTTCTTTAAATCAACTGGTTAACTGCTTAATTAAGGAATCAGTATCAGATCTATACTTACGGAACAGCCGAAAATACTAAAAAAATCACATGCATGCAAAAGGTTGTGTTCTAGCTCAAACTGTAGGAAAAAATCTGTAACATATCTAAAAATTAGATTTTACTCATGTAGGGTACACAGAATAAGCATAGCATATATTTAGTAAAAACATTTCATCCCTTCCATCAGGGGTTTGTAATTTTGACACTAATAATACTCTTAACATGTTTATTTTGTGAAATAGCAGTTTATGACAATTGCCTGCAATAAAATAGTTTGATTTATTGCATGATTACCTTAACAACGTTACAGCACACTGTTCAAAATTTAACTCAAACACAGTCCATAGGTTTTTCAAAGTTTCTTCAACATCAGTGTTTTCTTTAGTACCTAGAGATAATAAAGTAAGTTAGAAAATACAACCTCTGATTTTGTTATTGTTCTAAATTTACACCTGCCAAATACTTTTGAAAAATGCCACCTGCACAAGTAAATTGCCTGATTTATTTGGAGTTTTACAGAAGTCTCACTGAGCTGAAAACTGTTTTTCCTTTGACAGAGTATATTCCATTCATCATCATCTTGTACTTTTCAGCACTCCTACAACTGCAAAAAGTCTGTGATGAATATTTTCTCCAACTTAGTTTTTTCACTGTAACATGTTGTAGTGATATGTGGCAATCTCTGTCCTCAGAGAATAGGCTACTTAACTTCCAGAAACTTTCATTTGCAGATACCAGGAAGGGGTAGGGATGTACCTAAACTATCTGTGTAGCTAAAAGGAAAAGAATTGGGCAGCTCCAATGGGTAATTCATCCCACCCAAGTTGGATAACTCAGATAACAGGATGTGTTGTCGTCTCAAGGTGTCTACTTCTATCCATGGAATACAGATGAAGACTAGACTGTTTGATTTTAAAGTTTTTCAGTAGTACAACACAAATATTGGTTTATTCCAATAAATACCTTATCCTTTTAAACATAAATGGCACTTTTTCTAACTTGAATATGTCCAGATTCAAGTCACAAACTTTGGATCTCAGCCTAAAGATCCTGTTACTATCAAATTCCTTTTCTCGTGTGGGTACTCAAAGATTATAGCAAAGTCTTTTTTTCATCTGGTCTTTCTGACATTACAAACTAACAACCTGTAAGTACAAGGCCCATATTTAATCCTGATCCTTACAACTCTACAGAATTTCACAGTTGTTATCTTTCTTTCTTCCTGGACTGTGGACACTGCACTTGGACACAGTATTCCAGCTGAGATAACAGTTGCTGAACAGGAATTGTGCTACAAGTCTTGAACTGCTCTGCAAGATTGCTCTATCTATATGCATAAGAATGAAAGATAGTATCAGTACAGTATCTTTGGAGGACAGCATCAGACTTCGATACTGTGTACGTTGCACTGATTACTCATTATGATGCTTAGGTTCTTGTATGATTTCCTTTACGTTTCCAGAAAAAAACCCTAACATTTAGCCCAGCTCTGACCTAAATCTACATCAATGTAAATTCTGGTTTAGTATCTATGCAAATCTAGGGGGCTGTGGATCTTTCGCATACTTTTAGTTTCGTATGTGCTAACTGAGTGGTCAGGTGTACTTAATAGAACTGTAAGTTCTATTTCATTAGTTTCAGTTAATTTTACCTAGATGTTAATTAGTAAAAAACTCTTTATAGTGATGATTTGAATAAGATGAAGTATGAAACATTTTTGAAAGGCATTTTTAAATGGCACACCTGGTTCTCTGCTTTTCAATATTTCCCTAATATAGGTGCCTCTCCAGATGGCTTGAATTTTGACTGCTGCTGCTTCTTCTTCAGATGTGGGAGTTCGGTTCTCCCAATCACTAAAGGATTTCTCCTCACTGCTCTCTGAAGAAGTAGGAGAATGAGCAGCATCAACAAAGCTGCCTGTAATGAATATAAAAAGAAGAAAAAAAAACCACAAATAAACACAAAATAGCAAGAGAGTGATTTCAAGCTTAAAACTTTTATGATGAAAATATCACTCTTGAAATTTTTTTTTATCATGATAAAATCAAAGAAAATATACTGTGTAATTACACAAAGTCAAAATGTAAGCTACTTTGCTAATTCCAAACACCAAATCATTTAATTTTTCTCTTCATGGACAGCTAGTGCAGGACATATTTTGGAATCACGTCTCCTAAAGTAATTTCTAAATATTCTTCCAAACACGAACCAAGAGGATTTGATACACTAAAGTCTGACTGTACACAGCTTAAAAGAGCTTCACAAGATTTTAAGTACTTCTGTCTCTCAATCTGATAATTTTATTAAGTAATGATTTAAACACCAGTGTTGTTCGAAACATTTTGTTTAGCCTTCCCAAAGGAGCCATGGAATAAGGGTAAGATGTGTGATAAAGGGAGAGTTCATTTATCTGACTGACTTTCTGTTACCAAGGAGTTTTGAAGTGGAACAGAAATGAGTAAGTTCCAAGAGGTCAGCAATGAGCTCTTTGAAGGCATTCTTGTCTAAAATTAGCATCCTGGGAGCCATCAGCACCAGGGCTTAGGGAAGGGTGTGGGGAGCAAGACAGATATTGCTTTCATCAGCCAGATCACACATTTCAATCTAATCACTTTTACTAAATACTGCTAAATCTGGCTATGTGCTCAAACCATCATTTCTCATCACTGTTGCATTTGCAAATGCTAGAAAGCCTCTTTAATAATTGAGGACTGAAAGACTACACAAGCCCACTTCAATACAAACCAGATTAGAACTCAACAATATGAATGGCACAACCACTTTTATAAAAGAGAAGCATATAGTCAATCACAGAATAATATAGACTGGAGTGGACCACTGAAGGTCATCTGGTCCAATCCCACATCCAAGGAGGGATGAATTTAGAATAGGTTGCTCATGTTCTTGAGTAAATGTCCAGTCCATTTTTTATTACTTCCATAATCACGCAGACTCCATAATTTAAGTGGGCACTCTTTTCCAATTTTTGACTAACCTCATGGTGAAAAACGGTTTCCTAATATCCAACTGGAATTTAACATGTTCTAAGATGTGTCCTGTCTGTGCACCTCGGGAAAGGTTTTGGCTCTCCCATTCATTCATTCATCATTGTAACACATTTCAAAATGAATTTGTGCAATCTACAAGCTTGTCTATTTTACAATTAAATAACACAGTAGCAAGATGACTTCTGACCCCACTAATCACTGTTTTCACAGAAGGGAAATAGACTTCAATTTTCAGCACATGTTTTAGCTCGGAAAAATGAGTTCCACTGCAGAGCATCCACTCCCCATATATGGCAAAATAATGTATTATAAAGTAAAAGTTGTATATATATGAACATACATATACACAGATTGACCTAATAAGTAAGAATCTCCTAACATGGAACAGGAATCAGTAATATAGAAAAGTACACACAAAAAGTATTGGTCTGCTGTTGCCCTATGAATCAGCTGAAAACTTCTTCCACTGAGGATGTCAAGTGGACTCCATAACTAGAAATAAATACCTATATCTCTACAAATAAAACATTTCATTTGTCAAGATAAAGAATATATGGATATGCATGCTGTTAGTTAAATGTTAAACTGTTTCTGAAAACACAAATATAAAAATTTTGGATGGACTGTCACACAGAAATCAATTCCATTCACAGAAACTGTCAAAAGTTACTGTGGATCAGGCCAAAACCCAAAAATTATGAGTATATATTCCTAAGGAGTTTCTTTTTTGTTCTATTCTTTTTAATACAATGCCATAAGAACAAAAATATTTTTCTTTGCAATATTTAAATCAAAATAATGAGGTGTAAATTAAAAATTCTGATCTTTAAAGGTTTTTTTTTACCTAATATTTTAAAATATTTTTCTTGTAAGCAGAGAAATGTGTACTCTGAAACGCTTTGAATCAATCAATATTGAACTAGTGGAAGTTTCAAATTTGACATTATGATTGAACACAGATTAGTCAAAAATCTCTGACACAGCTGTTAATCAGAAAACACCCTGCTAATAATAAAACTGAAGATTTCAAAGCAGCCTAGAAAGACTTTTTTCACCATAAAATCACTGCAGTTTTCTTGGAGGCAATGTTACAGTGATTTTTTTGAAAAAGGAGTATTTTGCATGTACTCAAGAGGCACTTTACATATTCAATCAAATAATGTCCAACTTTCCCTCACCCCTTATAGGAACTCAAGTTCAAATCCAAAGTGCAAGAAGAAACAAATGTTCAGAATTCTCTTTTCAGTCTCACAACACAACTGTATAATCACTCATGTTAACCTATGTTTCTGGAGGAGAGAGAAGCTTGTTCTGAAAAAGAACTGGGAAGCAGTAGGACTTCTCAAATACAGTTTCATGGTTAAGATAAGCTTATAGAGAACAGCTTGACTTCTAGATAAAATTTCAGACCAGAAGGTTTTAAGAGAACAGTACACAAAAGGCACTCCACTTCCAACTTCAAAGTTGGAATTTATCCATGAGAAAGAAATGTAGCCCTTGAAATGTGCCTAAATGACTGTCAAGTGTTTGAGACTCTTGAAAATCAGTGCCACAGACCTCTGCTGGCTCACTACTGGGCCCAGTGAAACCAGGACAAGGTAAACAAAGAACATGTGCAACAGAGAGCAGGCAGGCAGTATTGAACTGCCAACACTGTCTCTTGTTGGCATCACATACCTCTGTAAATTCAGCACCTCATGACTACCCAAACTTCTGCAAGGCCCCTTTATTCACCATCTTTCCAGAATACAACAGGAAGAGCCATGCCACGGTGAAGCACTCAGCTTCAGATACTTCCATCTTTTTTTCATATGCTCACATGGCATGACCTTCCACTTGTTTCTTGTGGCTCTTCTGCTAATTGCTTCATGAGGATGGATACTTGGCAGACAAACAAATATGACTAGATTATTTTCAGGATGGCTTCTCAGAAACCTTACCAGGCATGACCACTAACTGCAGTAAATCATAACATCCGTGCCCTTGGTAAATCTTGAGATAAATTCAGCACACGGTGGAAAATGAATATGCCAACATAAAATAGAGGGGCTCTTTCAAAAAAAAGCTCAGACTTAACCTGATATACTTGCAGACACAGATGACAAAAATATTTCATTCACCTGTTATGGTAGTTTACACTGATGTCTGTTAGGTTCCAAAGGGTTACAACCTCAAGTCTTGACAAGATTTGAGCAACTAACCTGACAGTGCAGCAGTGCTAATGTGGGCCAGGGCAATAAGGTGATGCCAATCTTTCTAGGCCTTTCTACAGTGTAGTTTTCAATTGGTTTTTCCTGCTATCTACCTGTCCTTCCTTGACATTTCACTTGGTTTATGCTTTATTTCAATTGTTTTTTCCTGCTATCTACCTGTCCTTCCTTGACATTTCACTTGGTTTATGCTTTATTTCTTTAGGGTTCTGGATGGAACCTGAACAAAAGCATGCATTTACTCCAAAGCAACCTTTATTAAGCAGGGCAAAAAGTCAATAAAGTTCAAAAAATGTCCAGTGTCAATCAAACCAAAGGGAAACAACTACTTTTCCAGTCCCATAGGGATCTCTCGTAATTTAATTCTAGAAAAGAAAATAATTTTAAAGGATATCTTGGACACTGGAGGAAACAAAACTGAAACAGAACTTTCTCCATATATTTATTCCACTTTTTTGATTCACTGCCCAACTCCTAAAAAATATTCTGTCACAGTGGATCTCATACTTTAGTAATTTATATGAGATCTTTGCTACAACCTGTCAACTGTGCTAATTATTCAAATCTATTTAAAAAATGTCTTCTATTGCTGACAAGTGTTTAAGGCTTTTTTTTTGAATACAGAAATCAGTAGCACAGTCATCTTTAAAAAACTGACAGGTGTTGTTTACTTCAAGTGGTGTGATAAATGTCAATATGCTGACCCTTGTAACATACTCTTGTCATGGGATGCAGTTCTCTGAAAAATACCTGATGTCTCACAGAAGAATAACCTTCAGAAGACAGGAGACTCAGAGGAAAGTTCCCAGTAAAGAGAGGCAAGTATACATAGTTATAAGTGCTTTCTTAAAAGGAGAGAAGTATTAAAACGTTGTGTCAGTAGTCAGTAAAGATATTTGTATAAATTTTAATTTAATTTTTTATACTATTTTTCCAGAATAAACGGACTAATCAAAAGGAAGTTAGTATCATTTTGTTTGACCAAGTAGAAACACTTTATATTCTGTAATTTCACAACAGACAAAGGAAAAGCTAAGTCCCCATAAAAAGCCATGAAATGGTGATCACGTCTCTTCCCACAAATCAGATAAATTATTTTTCTGTTGTGATGTGAAACCATATACATAAGGCTTTTATTAATAAATTAAATGCTAATATTAATAGACTAAAAAGTTACAGAGACTGAAAAATAAGTCCTAAAATGGAGAAGAGCCATATATTTGGTTGCCAGGCAAACTTAATTGTAACTGCGTATGCCTCCAGCCTGCATAAAAAATGAAGCAAAGAAACAGTGGGAAGAGAATTATCCCTGCTTATAACAAATATGTTGGCCTTCCAATGGCTCCTCTCAGAGTGTGTTCAGGTACACAGCACACCCTAACCACAGGCTGGAGAAGAGGCAGATGGTGCTGTAGCCAGTTCCATGCTACATTAGCCAGGCAACACAATAATTTCCCAAATAGCAAGCTTAAAAAACAAGCAACCAAGCAAGGTAGCAGGACAACAAAAATTAAAATACCCCTCCCCCCCAACCAAACAAAAACCTCTCCACCCATCACTAAGAAATAGTTGAACTTTCAATGAAGGTACTAACTTGAGTCTTCCCTCACTCTCATTTTGTGAACAATAGATGCATTTAAGGTCTTTTCAGCTGATAATTTGAACAAAAGTGATGAGCTGCAGTACATCAGGTAAAAAAAATGTAGATGTTTGTTAATGTTTGTCAATACTAACAAATGCAACTCAAGGAACACAAAAGGCAGTCTTATAAATTAACAAAGGGCAAACATACTTTCTGGAACAAAGAAAAGGATCATTTCTATTCTGAGATGAGCCTCATATGTGCTGTCAGCAGCAAAAGTCACAGGCTTAAAAATTGACTGTGCCTACTTAAGCAAGAAAAAACAAGAACAGAGAGGAGCTAACTTCCCAGAAAATAAGAATGGGCAGATATATTTGAAGTGATTAGCAATATCAATACGTTACCTGAAAACACAGTGTCATCCCCAGAAATATCAGTGTCTGTAAAATCCAAAGTGAAGGACCTGAAGGCAAATTTATATCTGTAAAGGTCCTTCTTGTCTAATACAGATTTGATCAAACACCAAAATGCATTATTGAAAACCTAAAATCAGAAAGAGGAAAAGCATTCAAAGAATGATTCATTTTTAAAGACTGATTTATACTGCTTCTCATTATTGTTTCAAAAACTGTTCCACTCTTCTCTTACCATGTATAAATGAAGTCTTAAACTACTCCAACAAATACTGTATCTGAAAATTAATCCCAACTGCAGGACTACAAAGCTTCAAGACAACAATCAAGAGAAAACCTGTTTCATGCCTGGCTTGTAAAAATAAGAAAATACGACTTATTCTACAGTGTGTTTATCACCCAAAAATATTCTACTAGTTTATGTGTATGTTATGAGGTTGATGGTCTCATACCAGAAGACAGAAGAATGTATTATAAATGCTATCATTACAATGGGACTTCTAAACTCAAGGTTGGAGAACAGACTGATAACTGAATGGCAATACTTTCTAGATTAGGAGGTGCCACAGCATGGGAAGATTTGGCTCTATTTTTATTCTTTGACATATTGATGCTCTTTAAAGATCAGAAATCCAGTCTCTTCCTCCCCCACCCCTAGTAGACAGGAATTTTAGAGTGTTTTTCAGAACTTGTTTCATAATCTGAGCTGAAGAACATAGTAACAACTTACTGGAAAAGACATGATTTTTCTCGTTCATTGTCCTTAGTTTCAGATTTTTCTGCTTTCTGGAAGCATTTTATGTATTTTAATACTAATAAACATTATTTTTAAATTTGTAAGACTAGGGAAGAAAGAATCTACTATATTCTTTCTTGCTTTCAGAATATTTTTGCACTGTTTGTATTAAAGATAGATAATTACCATATTTTCATTCTTGAATCACTGTCAGCTCAGTGCCTTTCGTTTTTCCAGTTTTTGTCTTTTTATTCTTTTTCAGATATACATTGGTCTTCTTAAAGGGGGAGAGATGAAGAGATATGTGTGTTTATGACTACTGAATTTTTCTTAAGGTCTCTAAATTTTGCACATATTTCATATGAGCATATGCATTTAAAATTTGTATATTCCATTCCTGAGTTCAAACCAATTTTTTTTTCCTGGTGGACTTGGTATGAAAATTACCTCTTTCATGAGTGGTGCATCTGTAATCATTCTTTATTAATTCTGTTGTTTTGCTGAATTTGAGACTGGTGTCAAGCCCATGTATAAAAGTGCTAGCTTAGGTGTTCTAATTTTTTAATAACAGTGATTATAAAAATATTAAACCATTTCTTCTATTCAGTCTTCTAAACTATGCAGCCTAAAGTGTGAGCTTTCTAGTACTTTGCTGAAAATAAATGATTCTGGAATATATAAACTACTGACTGTAGAAAAATCAAGTTATAGCAATATTATCAACATTTGCATACAAATAAAAATTAGTGTATCTTATACAAAAATTTTTTGTTGCGCTCTTTTTATAATATTGGAAAGCTGTAGCATAGAGATCTACAAAAAAGTGTAATGTTTTCATCCTGTATCTTTAATTTATTGTACATACAGAGAAGAAAAGTTAAGTAAGAATGCTGCAATTTCAAGAAACAAAGAAAACCAGCTAAAAATACTGTGAACAAAAGAACTCATTACTGCCTTCAGAAATATAAGCTGTAATAATGTTTTCCTGTTCCATCAACATTAGGCACAGAAAGGAACCATTAGACTTTTCTGCATTTCAGGTAGTATCTTTTAAATTCAAAATGAAGCTGTAATATAAAAACAGCTCATGGTTTCTGCCCCAAAGTATGCTAAACTAGATTGACAAAAATAGACCCAATTTAGAATGTGCTACTCTGTGCACATTGAAATTTTTCTTATTAAAAGAAGATAATTATCGTACAGTTGCAAGTTATGCCATTCGGGCTTACACTTTATAATGAATGCCACATTCAGAGCTTGCAGGTGGTCCTTATTAAATGCACAGGCATTGTTTTGAATAGAGTAATGAGAATGTTAAGCAGCTATCCAGCTTTTGTAGCTTTTAGATATGCATTCATTAAAATTGTTTGTTCACCTTGACGTTTTCTGTAGCCATCTTAGTACCATGGAGGCCAGGAGGACAATGTGCTACTTCCAACTCCTTCAAGGCTTTAGGAAGCTCATCCTTACTACTGAAATTATTTATCACATTTCCAACAGCTTTCAGGATAGCTGTAGCCTGTTCTATAAATCGAGAGCTCTCCTGAGGGGAAGAATAGACCAACCATTGTTAGAAAGATTGCTTTAAGATTTCCTTTTGCTTTATTTCTGGGCTATGACAGAATACAAGCTTTCTTTCTGTGATGAAGTAAAAAGTTTTCCTGAATTCGTGCAGTTGTTATTATAAACTGTAAAATCAATTACAACTCTGATATTCAAAACCATAAAAAATTCTCACTGATTTTAGCTAGCGAAATAAGTAACAGGCAGCATAAGACATACCTATTCATTATTTTATTTTTCCTATATTATTAGTCCTAGGAAATTTAATCAAAAGTAAGATCCATATAGAGACTTTCTACTGCAGTGATAATAAGACTGTCAGCTGTAGTGCTCAGCGTCTTCTGTTATAAAAGGACAAGTTAGTATTTGTATCCTGCTGAAAACAATGATCAAATACATGCGCCTAAAGCATCATTAATCTTCACTAGGATTTCTGTGCAAGAATGTGGACACTTTCCTGCAAATGACAGTCTGCAGAGAAATTGCTATTTTCAAAAAGAAGTGCAGAGAAGACCCAAGGATAAAATTCTGCTTTATTTTCTTGATAAATAGCTTTTCATCCAAAAATTGAAGGCAAGGGGATAGTACAGTCACAAGATATTTTTAATGCCCCAACTACTTATATTTAAACTTCTTTATTACAATAAGTGTGATAAATTTGCACAAGCCCTTCTAGTGCTCTATAATTAGGACCCAGAATCTACACTGCTAGGCAAATTTGCTGTTACACTCACCTTCTAAAACATTTTTGCACAAATGTTCTCTAGAAACTATATTCCCTCCCCTCAGGGACCTCAACAAATATTTGGGCCTACTGCTTGCTAAAGAAACCTTGAAAATATGGATGACAGTGGTATCTCTCTGGATTATGGACAATGATGAACAAAAGCTGTAGTAATTCCTCCCCTGGGCCTCTTATCTCAGCTATGAAAAGTTGTTTGATTAAACTGTTCATTTTAGATATAAAAGCTGCTCTGGGACCCGGTGAGTAATATGCGATCTCATGGGAGAAAACATACTTTATGGATGTGAGAATTTATTTAATAGGCAGGTATTTTTTAATATTAATTAATTAATATTTATACATGTATTTTATGACATGCCTCAAAAAGTGAGTTATGTGCTACTCTGACATATGTATCTCAACAAGAGTATTTTTGATATTTTATGCTGCTGTAAACCACAATACTACCCAATGCTAACTTATGTATTTATGTAAGATAACTTTTGTAATATGCATCCAGTACCTGTTGTGCTGTAAACACATATCTTTAATGCCCTTATCAATTTCATACTAAAATTAATACCATACCATTGAATATAACAACTCTAAATGGAAATCAAATACTACTTCACTTTAATTAATATTCAGAAAAACTGTTATCACAATGTTTGATTAGTCATTACGCATACCTTCTGAAGAGCTGGCAACACAACATCCTCTTCTCCAAAGACACACGGCACCATGGTACACAGATGAATGTTGTGCCCTATGGGACAACTTACTGTGAAGAGCAGTATGTGTCGCCTATAAGCAAGAAAGACAAACCAACCAACCTTTTTTTTTTTTAATTCCAGCAATTCTTAAGCTTTTCTTTCCATGCATTTGGTAGTATCATTGTCAGAATTGTATTTAGCTGGAGAAGCTTATCTAGGCCACAGCTTCAAAGTGTAAACCAGAGATCCAGCAGTGAGAGTAAGAAAGAAGAGTTAATGCCGCCCACACACACTGGCATTTTTTAATTACATCTTCTTTCGACTGACATTTAAATGCCCCCGAGCCACTAACAGACAGCGGGAAGAGAAAGCCTTCCATGGTTACCAAGTGACTTCTCTTTTGGAATGAAATGGGGAAGTGGTCAATAAGCCCATTTGTCTCCTACACCTTTCGCAAATTAAATCTGACTGAAAGCTTCCTGTCTCTGGGAAGCTTATAAATTTGAGATGATGGTATCTCTGTTACTTTGAAATTTACAAGTGCAGAAAGATACACATTTTTAGCCTCCCTACACTAGAGAGAAATACAACTTTTAGAAACTACATGTGAATGCAGAACTAGATGTGAATGCAATCTATAAACATAATAATAACTATTCCAGTTTTAGTCTGAATCAAAACAAATAAAGAGCACTATTAAAGATCTTTGATTTAATTTCAGTATGCTGGTGTGATACTATTTTCTTTCTATGCCTATTTATTTGACATCTTACTTAATCTTTTAAAAATACATTTTGTTTCATCTTTTTGAGATGAAACTGGTGATTTTCTCTTTTTGGAAAAGTAGAAGGCTTCAGTAAATTAGTCAGGAAAGTTATGCTTATAACAAGACATGAAGATGTCGTTTTCCTGGTTTCCCTGGAAGGGTTTTCAGAAAATAACATATCAAGGGCTCTTTCTTTTTATCTGTTTCTTTATTTAAACAATCAGCCAATGCCCTACACTGAATATTTAGCGTTACATTCAAAGAGAAAAAAATCATATTCAGCAGTATGTGAATGGGAAGTAAGATACGCAAGACTTCATGGATAATGTTAGAATTTCTCCTGTCGTGTTTCATAAATCCTGTTTCAAAAAAAGCATTCAAACCTCTTATGGTATCATCATGCTTTTACAGTTCCACTAAAAATGCTAATTCATACATTTTTCTTGCTATTCCAGGAAACATTTCAAATCATTCCAGTTAGAAACACTTCTAAGTAGGAATTTGTAGGAATTTAAATCCTTTTTTTAGCAACTCATTGTGATTTTTCAAGTTAAATGCTCTTAAGTAAGAGTAAAGAACTCAAAATCTTTATAAAAGTTTTGGTAAATTCACAGCAATTTGGCAGTCTTACCAAATCCTAGCTATAAACTAGCCTGATACTCCAAAACCTTTTGTTTTAGGAAATAAACTCTTACTGTGTTACTGTGTAAAGTAAACAATCATTTCAAGCCTTAGCTAAAGAGTCAGGACAGAAATGAAGCCTCATACATACCCAACAGGAAGATTTACCACAGTAGCCTTGGTTGCAGATGTATGCATCTTTAACACAAGTTCCCCAGGAATCACAGATTTCCAAGAGAAACGTTCAACCCTCAGCACACCCTGTGAACATTCTTGTTTAGAACCTAGATTAAGAAAACAAAACAAAACAACAAAATACAACCCACAAAATATGGGGAGGGTGAATAGCAATAACATTCAGACACACCTATGCAGAATCTGTAGCTACTTCACACTTATTAAAGTCTTCCTGTAGGCTTTGCTAACACAGAAAAAACAGTCATTTAACATGCATCGGTGGTACAAAATATGGTTTATTTGTACTATTTGGTAGAAAATAATGGTTAAAAGAACGTGTTACTAAGACGTATACATCAGACATCTTCCAAGTCACTTAAAGCTGCTGTAAAACTCCACAGAAATACTTTCTGTCCACATGCAAAGGAAGCAAACAGCCATAAAAACCTTATATTTATTTATATTTATAGCTATCTTAGGTTAGGATGAAAGATGTAACCAAAAGTATGTATTCTATCACCATCTGTTAAAACCAGGTGGGGCAATGTTCTTTATCTCTTCTGTGAGTGACACATCTCTGATAACTCCCTCAGAGGGATATCTTCTGTTAATGGCCCATCCAGCCTCACTGTATGCCTCACAGAATTGCATCAGCCCACTGTGAGATGCTCCACCCAGGGGGAGGAGCCAAGCATTCCCACCTGGATGTAATCTGGGCTTTGGAACAGCACAAACAGCCCTTACCCACTGGATCCCCAGAGGACAAGAGCTACCACTGGACCTTCAGGTGAAGACCAGACTCTTCTACAGGATCACCACTTCAACAGGGCCACTTCATCTGGACTGCTGCCACCCCCCTGACTAACAGGGTGTCAGGCTGTGTCCTGACTCTGTCAGTGCTCTTGTACTATTGCATTTATTTTAATTTTCCTATTAAATTTTACTTCTGACTCATGATCTCCCACCGTTTTGTTTCCAAACTAGTACACCAGCTTATAGTTTAATTATTTTGACAGAATGGTCAGTTTGGTTTTTTAAGCTTTCTTTTGGTTCTCTCTACTCCACTCTAGATGCACTAAAATTACATCCATGTCCACCATTTAAATATCTGATTAACCTCAGCCAACTACCATAAAATGCCTGAATTTTTTTCAGCTTTCCTAAATTCCATTCTATGTTTTTCAAGAAACACTAGGGATTTCTATATAAATCATTCAAGTTGTTAGATCTTGAAAAAAATCATTTCAGAAATATACTTTGGTTATATTGCTATTTTTGCTGCATTATGATCAGCTAAGGCATAAATTAGCTTGCAAGAATGGAATCTGTAGAAAAGAAACTCCAAGAAACAGAAGGAAATCCATTCCAGAAATATAGAGATGAAAAGCTTCCAGCAAATCATAATGAACAATAAAGGGAGAGATCCTTTCATGAAAATTATCATCATCAATATGAAATAATGACAAAATATTCCTTGAATATTAGTGTATTTCTTAAAATCAATTTGACTATTTCAAACTATTGCTAAACTCTCAAGCTGTGCCCAATTACACAACAGACAAATGCAGCAGCACAAACATATTCAAGAATGGGAAAACACAACATTAATATGTACCTTTCCGTGTCAGCCTTACCTTCAGTAACATACCAGTGTACTAATGCAGAAAAGCTAACCAGGATTTCAATGGGCACCAGACTGTCCACAAGTAAATAATAGAAGACTTCATCATCAGTAAACTGCATAGAAAAATGGACATTTGTTCATCTTTCATTTTCATTGAATGCTATCTGACTGGCCTTATACAAAGTAGGACTAAGACTTCCAATATGGTGACCTTAGTTATGGTGTGGGAAGTAAGCAATTAATTGTCACTGCTTCTTCCAAATTTCAGACAGGTCATTTAAGCCCAGAGCCTCATGTTGCATGTATAATAATGTTCAGTTAAAAGCTAAAAGGAAACAGAACGGTTTTTGGCATAAGAATATATCTACTTTTATATTATATTCATCATATGTACCTCAGTGTAGTAGTACAGCTAAACTGTACCTCAGCTAAACAAAAATTAACAGAAGACCAAAAATTCTGTTTTGTGCTGCAACTTTCTGATTCAAATTAATTAAAGAAAGCTTGACAGCTCTTTTAATTTGTAGATATGAGTGGTCCTCCCTCATAAAGGGGTTTTTCTCCTACAAAACTATATGGGGGCAACATCTTTCACTCTCAGCTTTAATACATAATTCCTATGCCAATATTAGAAACTATAGAATGATTCTACTGTTCCTAGAAATTCTTCAAAATCTAATGGTGAATAAGCTGCTTTCTTCAGAATTGTTACAGTACATGTCTTCCTGGTTATTCCAGAGTCATCTAAATCCATTTTTTTGTATTTTTATCTTTCTATCATAATATGAAAACGCTTTTTTATATGCATGATACAGAATTTACCTAATACTGTAAACACCTCATCTCTTTCAATGTAAGAAATGAGAACAATTTTACAGCAAAGGGTTAGGGTTTTTTTGGCACAGCAGCACACAGGCTTACATAGTCTTAATGCTGATTAGGGCTTACAAAAGCATATCATGCAGTCATTAGGAAAATTTCTTACGATGTGATTACAGAGAGGTGGGAAATTGCAGGTGAGCTACAATTATGAAGCATAATCCATGTTGTTAACCTTCTCAGTACGCGATTTTACATGAAGGTCACGCCTGGAGTTTACATTTTGGTGCTCTACAATTACACTTCAGATACACTATATAATAAGAGCTGGAAGAGAATATTCAAGCATGTTGAATAACCTTCTGGTAATACGAATGACAAGTTTAAAGAAATTCCATTATTTCAATGTAACTAAAGAGTATTTCTAAATCCCTGCAACAGGATGCTGTAAATAGCAAAATGACTTAGCATTTAAAGAGAAAATGGAGGGTTATGCTAAACAGACTCACAATTTGGATTTTAGGTGACAGGTGAAGATGAAGGAGAGTTGAAAGGTAGATTCTGTACCTGAATCATTAAATTCAATTTAGACATCAAATTGTTAAAAGGTAGTTTTAAATCACAGTAAAGAGTGGATGGAGGTCTGATTCACTATCTATTTTCTTTCAAAAGCCACTTTTTGTTGTGCAGTGGCATTCCACAGCATTTTTCCTTGTCTTTAACACACATATATATAATGCTGAATATTTGCTTGCAAACATACATTTGTATTAACTACATTAATCTTAATGCATTTTTATTTTCAGTTCTAAATGATACACCTATATCCTTTAGGGTACATGTATTATCTAATTATGCAAGGCTTTGACAAAAAAAAGCACAATACAGTCATTTACCGTAAAACATGTCTTCTGATAATTATAAGCATATGTATGGGGCTTGTGGAAAACATACAGGTTCCTAAGAAGAAAATAAAATTGAAATATAAGATATATATGACTGTAAGAAAATAATCAGTATAAATTACATAGTTTATGTAAACATCTATTTCACAGCACAAGATATTAATTCTACTTTCATAAGTCAGACTCCCAGCTAATTTTCAAAACTGGTTCAACATTTTTAGTTATGAAAATGGTGAATAAAATTAATCTCCAGAGAAAGCAGCTGAAATTAATTCATGTATTTGCTGCATTTCTACACTTTTCCATTGGAGGTCAGGCCACTAATTTGTTTATTTTCAATCTACAAATGGCAACATGCTAATACTACACTAAAACTCCCATGCCCACCTGAAAATTACTGTAATAAAGTTTTATATAATGTATAATTGTAAGGAAGGACTGTTTTATATATTTTATTAACGTTTTTTTTCAGTTCTGTGCTGTTTGCAGACCTTCAGAAAGCTATGTAGTTCCAGGCAACAATTTTTTCTGATTTTGATTACACCAAGGGAAACATACTTGACTTCAGCTTTAACTGAGGATGGAATCAGATGTGAAACAATGTTTTAATTACTCAAAAACTCCACAGGGATCCTGATCTACTGATGACATATAAATTCCTACAATAACTAAAATATTCCTCCCTTCTCTAAGTTGATATGAACTATGAACATTCATCTCATTTTCACTGTATCTGAGATGTAGTTATGTCAGAGAAGGAAAAGCTTTCAACTGAACAGACGAGTAAAATGAAAATCTTGGGTGCCTAATTTCTTCTGAGGGATAAACTCTTCAACGGTCAAGCAAGATGCTCTGTTAACAGCTACTTTATCAGCTGACTGTGAAAATAAACTCTCACTCATTTAGAGATAAGAAACTGACAAATGCTTTATACCTTAATTAAAATTAATATTGTTAATTAATATTGTGTTTAATTAAGGTATTAATAAAAATTAATATTGTTGACCTACAAAAGGTCAACAGTACTTTAACATTTGGCTAACAAGTTGGAAAGTTCATATTTCACATTCTCTCCATAGGACACTGTGAGAAAGACTTTTAAATGAAATTACATTGCTTGTGATGCCTTTTTTTCCTGAATGCTGTATCTTCCAGGACCTGGGACTACCTAAAAATATCAGGCAAATCTTAACAAGGCCTAAAGAGATCTATGACTTTTTATTCCTAAAGTTCCTGTACTGCTGGCTGGTATAAAAATTATACATTCACCTTTAGAGAGTGAGCAGAGTTTAATATCTGCTCAAGAGAACACTCACTTATGAAAAGAGAAGCTTCAAAAAGAAATCTCAGTAACACATTCTAACAAAAAAAGAACTGAGTAACTTTTCTGTGATAAAATTACTTCCCTCAGCAATCTTAGATGTTCTAAAGGATATGTTTTGTACCAGGCTCCTTAAATCTGAAAGACAAAAGCTAAAGGTATGATGCTACAAGTACACTAGCTTTTTTATGTTTTCAGAGGTATAAATGCCTTGGAATTATATTGAAAAGGGAGTCAGACAAAACACCTAGCTGATCAAGCAAAGCTATGCTGATGGCAACAGATTTCAACAACTTTTTTTTCTCTTTAGAATCATGGTGTTCTGCCCACCACCTCACAGGTTGTAAAAAGACCTAATGGCCACACCACTCTTTGACCTACAATCTTCCACCCCAGCTGCAGTCTGACAGCTGCTGTATGGAGCTGGTGGTTGCGTTCTCCACTCTGTTCTGGAAAACACACCCAAGGCAGAAAGCAGGGCTGCAGCTACAGACCCACTGTCAACAGGGACAGGAAGTCTGGTCTGCTGAGTAGCCTTGAAGCCACCCTTAAAGGCAGGATAGTTATACAAAGAAGATCTGTTAAGATACAATTTTCATATAGTCGTTTTTTGAATTTTAGAATTATTATACTGTATATTGTATGGAATAAAACCCAAACAATCCATTACTTACTGGAAACAAACACAGAAGTCTTCAAAGCTAATCCAGGTTTCCCTGGAAACTGAAGTATTTTCTGACTCTGTTTCGTCCTTTGATTTAGCCCCTGTCTGGCTCTTCATATCAGTATCAGCTGTTTCTGACATTTGTTTTGTATCTACACTGGTATTCTCAGATAATTCTTCTGCAAAGATAAAAAGACATGCAGAGCCAATACACAGACAATACGCAAATTAAAGTAGTACCCTTCTTAAAAATTATCCTAAAATTACAAGGAAATTTTCCATACATCAGTTATTATGCATACAGTTTAAAACAAAAAGCTATACCACAAACCTAAAGAGCTTAAATAGTAACTGAAACAACTCTATATAGAAATTTAGTGTTTGCATCTGCAACTGCTTACACAGTCTGCATCAGTAAACTACCACATGTTGAGCTGTGCCCTAGAATCTTCAATATCAGTTTGTTAGGTACACATATATATGAATACTGCAAACCTAAATTCACCTGTATAAAGAAAAATACATCCCCTTCAGATGATCAGCTAAGAGCTTATTCAGTGAAAGGCTAATGAGGCAGTATTTTACAGCCCACAGAAAACAATACACAGAAATGTGGAGGACACAAAGACCTAGCTTGCCTCTGGTACTTAGTACCCACTATGATGCTACTCACACAAATCAGTCTACTTCTAAACAGAAACAGATTTGAACTAGATTGCATTAATTTTCTTGTACAAAAATCAAAACTAAGGTCAGATTCATACAAAAATATAAACACAGACACATATAGACAGATTTTTCAATCACTCAATAACTTTTTGTGTTGTAATGTAACTTTCTCTGTATTTATTCTGTGAGATTAATATAAAAGAGTTACTGAAAATGTTTGACTTGGCCCAAAAAAAAGTTTTGAGTTTTGAGTTCAACAACTGAGAACAGAAGAACTAAACAGCTATTAATTCAGAATGCTTGCTGAGGAAAAAGATGAGGTAATATTCAAACATAAGTTATAACAATTGAGAAAGCTATTAGTAACATTCTTAATTTATATTTAAATGTGCTTTGTAGTATTTCATTATCACCAAGACACACAGAGCTAATGTGTGGCTCTAAATTAGTTTGCAACTATTTTTCAAGACTGAAAGAAATGCAATATAAGGAAAGGCACCAAAGGCCTTTTTCCTTTCCTTCAACAATGGAAAAACTACCTGAAAGCTAAAAAATCTACATTTTTTCTTCAATTTAACTTAACATGGGTGTTAGGCTTCCAGTAAAATAACCCTGGTGCTCTTATTTTTAAGAGCCTTTTATTTTTCTGACCAAATCCTTCAAACATTCAAAGTAATTTAAAAAATGAGGTATTCATTTTGAAAAAAATTTGGATACTCTTCAAATAGTGGTGTAAAACACATTTCAAAGGAACATTCATTAAAATGAAATATGGTTTTTGGTTCTTTTTTTTTTTTGCCATTTTTTCAGAAAATAAAAGAAAAGAAGACTATAATTCACAGTTCTTAAAAAAGAGCTCTGTGTACAGAATCCACTGTATTTTCCTGGAGAGTAACTTATGAAAAATGTTTGAATTTTTCTGAATACCAAACTGAAGATTTCACTTTATGTAATTATAAATTACCAGTTCTTTGAAATCTTTTCCTGTAAAACCAACAGCCATCTATAAATAAGACTGCTGATATACATACATGAGGATTAACACTGACGCCAAACAAGATGGGAATGGCAAAAGTCTGACTATAAACTTCACACACACTTACCTTTACTGGATAACTCTGTATTTTGTTGGCACGAGGCAATGGTCTCCTATACAGTGAAAAAACAAAACAAAACAAGAAAAAGTAATGATGGTGATTATAATATTGCTTTATTTTGTCAGAGAAAATACCTGATTTTGGGGCAGTCCTTCCAGAGACAGAGGAACAAGCTGGTGAGTTATCATCATGGGTTTGGGCTGAACTTTTTAAATGAAAAATAAAAGCAGCAATTTTCATCATAATACCTAGATACATATCACCAACAGACAGATTGATGTTTTTCTAGAGAAGTATATGTGATCTGGAGTCTGAGATAAAAACTGTTTCAGATACCCTACCACTCCACTATTAAAACAATGTTCTTTGATATTACTAGTTTTTGACAAAAAAGTAAGCTTTATTCTAAGAACTAATACTCCTATTCTACAACCAATTCCATTTTTTCCTGTTTCCATTCTTGAAAAATATATGGAGGGCTCCTTTTCCAACAAGCATTTCTTGCTGTGCAATTGACAGTACACAACTGTCATTAGCAATAGCATTTTTGATTACAATAGCATCTTTTTTTTCTATCACTGCATAAATAAAAAGTAGCCTCTTTCTTAATGTTTTTGGCAAAGAAGTTTATCCTGGTCAACCCCAGCTCCAAGATAGAATTGCTGAACTAATATGAATGCAATATAGCTGCTTACACTTGAAGTTCAAATGAAGTTAGCCAGCCTTTCAGAAAGTCCACTCATTAAATTTACAAAGACAGGGTCCTTGTCTTTGAGAGATTAAACTCTTTGATTTAAAAACGTGTGCCTAGTCATCCTTCCTTCTGATTGCCCTCTAGTCTGCAGTATGACATACACTGAAAAAGAGTCACTTCCACCTCTCTTTTTTTTTCTTAAATGAGGTTGAGCAGGAGAAAGAGATTGCAGTTTCCAGTTTACTTCCTATTTGAATTTGGTAGTATTAATGGCTTAGCTGGACTAGCTTTGCCTTTGCAAAGACAAATATTAAAGCCTAAAAAGGGTATTACAAACAAATTTGCAAGCTTCCTTTCATCCCAGGTCTCCCTTTACATAGATTTGTCACCCTTCTCCCCACCCAAACTCCTCAAATATACCCTCATATATCTTTAGACGTGTCAAAGGTGCTGATGCTGAAGCTGGTAGCGCTGAGCTGGCCAGCAGCTGGACGCACACGGTTATTTTCTGTTCTGCATTTCAAAGAGCAGCTGTGAACAGTGCTGACCTGGAGCTACTTTTATGCTTTTTCAGTACAATCACGAAATGTATGTTGAGGGGCAGACTGACATAATTTAGAGAGTCTGAGTTAGACTGGATGGCAGGTCACAACAGTACCTAAATCTTGCACAAGGTCATTGTGCTGGAAATCCAGGTCTGCCTCAACCCTCCTGTTACAGACTACCCTGCATACACTATGTGAAGGGACCTGCGAGTGCTTCCTTAGAGGAAAACCTTATGGCTTTCTACTTTTAATTTCTAGCTGCAGTAAAAGTCTTCCGGCAGCATTTTACAGAATCTCTATGGGCTCCGGACATGAGACCAGGCTCAGGAATCTCACCTCAAATGAGGCAAAATTTTAGGTGTTTGATGTTTTCTGAATTAACAAAGGCAAGAGCTGAGCAAGTAAACTACAGATTTAAGAGTCTCTATCCCAAAACTGGAAGCAGCAAATAATTTAATACACATAATTTAACTGTAATATTGTTTATTAAGGGAATTTGGAAGACTCATTTTTGCACAGCACAAATCTGAAGTTCTATTCCAAATCTGTTATGGGTTTTTAAAAAAATGTTCATGAGTCAAAGATGGCGACAGATCTGATATTAAGAGCAATGAAGGGAAAAATTAAGACTGGTGAAATCATTAACACTTGGGTTAAGAATTTAGTAATTGAAATATATTGCATTTTACAGGGTTTTTTTAGATTAATTTCTTGTTTGTCTAGAGATCTTGCAAATACCCATGTACTTCAGCTCCAGAATTCTGTACACACAACTCTTCAAAATTAGTCAAGCTGTGATCACTTGTCATTTCACACTGACAGTCATGTCTCAACATACGAGTCTGAAAAATCATATGGACGATCTCTTCCCTTTAAACTGTGACTTCAGAAGAACACATGCATACAGCTGTCATAGTTCGGCACGTGAGCCTACAACTTTCCAGATTCCAATATTGCCCAACTTCTTACAGGAGTCCCAGGATTTACCAAACAGATACACATCAGCTGTACAATTTATTGAGTTTCTTCTCAGAAGTCCTGGGCATGTCCAAAATATAAAAAGTATGAGATCTACTGTGTAAGCCTTGGAGATTGCAACGTCTGTACAAGTCTAGCACCTAATGACCAAGATACTATTCATGGACAGTACATATGATGCATACTTCCAGTATGGACATGAGGTAGCTTAATTTAGAGCTACTTTGTCAGTACTAACAGTTGGCAGCTGGAAAGCTTGGAGAGATACAGAAAATCCTCAAAAACTGCATCAACAGAATTTCCAGTACAGAAGGAGAATGTGCCCTGGAAAATCTGGATGCTTAGTAACTTCATCCAGTCTGAGCTGTGAAACCAGTCTAACCACAGCTGTGTAGAGACTCCCATAGGCTCATTTACTCAGTTTTTGGAGCACAAACATGACATGGTCAAAAACTGTCTGCTTTTCTAATGGTACAGGATGTGTTCATCTACCTAATCCTCACTGATTTGGAGACAACTGGAGTGTCAAGAAAGTTCTCATTCTTTTATACTACTGACTCATGTACTGTGCCTAAGACATTGGCACAGAAAGAGAAAATAAAAGTATTTTTCCTCCTTAATGAACACACATTGCCTGAAAAATCAGCTCTGCTGCCACAGTATCTGATAAAGAAATAAATTAGAAAAGTCTTAGATCCAGCTGTGAAACATGGAATGATGCACACAGTTAGATTCTGGGAGAAATACTTATTGTTCTTCCTTCAATGAATGGCAAATCTGAATGAAAATTGTGAGGAAAATTCTGTGTTTAACTTAAAATCTAATTTATCATCTATTATGTTTTATAATCATTAATGCATATTTGTAAAAATAATGGTAATTCATGAATTTATAGCTATCTTACTTTCGAGGATTCATTCATATTTTTCAGCCTCCTAGCATTAGCTATTTTTTATTTATTCAAATCTATCATATAATACATTTTAAAATTTATCTGATATTCTTATAAAAACAGTAGCCTTTTCTATTGTAGAAATGATGCATGGGGAAAGTTAACACAACAGTTTTTCTGTGAAAAACACAAGTCTTCTTCAAATAATAAGTTCTCTGGATATAACTGCAGGTGAAGGAATTAAGTTTCAAAGGTACTCTTTTTTTAAGATTAAAAATGTATTTCAAATCCTTCAGAATGACAAAGACGACCAAAATATTTCTTAAGATCTAACCCTGTCTTAAATTTCTAGCCTTGAAGTTGACCTGAGAGTTCTATCATCAAAGGGTTTTGCATCTACAGCCATTTGGACACAGTCTTTTTTCATTCCTCAGTCACTGTGTTCACTAAATGGAATATCAGTTCTCAGTTTAGCTCTCATGTGAGATTAGGTAACAGAGGTGGGTTTTCAAAAAAGGCAATGTTACAAAAGAACAAACATCTGCAAAGCTGTGCACAAACTGAGGTATAGAAATAGCTTAGAAATACTGCACTGCCAACATGGCATCTCTTTTATTCAGTCTCTGATGTTGAAGCTGCCCAATATGTATGTGCAAGTAGATAATTGTGGGCCCATCAAAGTGTCTCTATACCACAAATGCCTAAATGCCTCTTCTCAAGTCCCTCTTCTAATTCATGTGCCTCATATGTCTTGTGTAATTTTTCCCTGAAAATAATAAGCAGGGAATTTCCATTTTATGCAGGTTGAAGTAATTTTCAAAATGATAAAATTTGTAAAGAAAATAGACTTTTTAAATATTCTACCTAGCCCTCCTGCTGACTCAATATCGATTCACTACACTTACAAAATACAACACAAGAAGGATTAGAGTGAAAAGAAGAAAAAGCTTATTAGCACACAACAGTCTGTAATGTTTATGTAGAACATGAAAAGAGCACACAACAGAGCATGCAAGTTAAATAAACTGGTATCAGTTGCACAGCAGAAGGTAAGACTGAGTTTGAATATATAAATGGACAAACTGAAATAAGAAAAATGAAGGAAACATGAAAATTAAAGAACAAGTTTATTGTGTCACTGGGAGAGAGTGGAGATTTTAACACTTTTACTCTAGAAATTAGCATTGCCAGGGAACTTGACACTGAAGAAGCCACAGAGAAATATGAGTGTTCTGCTTAGGATGTAAAAATACAGCAATCAGGTCAGTATATTAAAATATCTAGTAGCCACTGCACATACTGATGGTAAACATATTTGGATTAGATTTTCTTGCTTTGCATTTCCTCAAACAGAACACATTGAGCTTTATTCTCAATGGAATTGGAGATAATTTCTACTGAAAAATTTCTCACGATGAAGAATATTCAAGTAGGCTTTTGAATGGCAGATCTACAAGGAAACTGTACTCCACAATAATAGTTTTCTCAGAAGCATTTGGCAAAATTACTGTTGCATAAAACTGCAAGACTGTGCAGTTTACATATGATGCCTGTTTTGGTTTTTTTCCTGGCCACAAAATACTTTCACACGTATTTCAATGTATCCTACACTTATAAATTACTTAGTTTCCTATTGAACAAGTATAAAAGAGAGCCTCTCCATTAAAGAATTTGGCCCTATGTTATGGAGTTTTTAAACAAAAAATTAACAAAATGCATTTTCTTAAAACCAGTGATTCAAGATCAATTTAAATACTAAAAATAGATATTTAATTTTTTTTTCCTAATGAAAATCCTGAAAGTTTTCAGGACTGTAAAATCAGTGAATGGGAAAGTCAGAGAAAAAAAGAAGTTTGAAAAATTCAATAATAAAGCATTTCTATTTTTTGGCATGAGTACTTTAGGGACATGAGGGATAACGGCATGTCTTTCAACTTCATATTTTTCAAAGAAGGTACATCCAGCTCCTAGAATTTTGTCTTTCATGTATCACTAGTCTCTGTTTCTGTGACAACAGACCTTAGGAACAGTGAATCAGATATTCAGTAATATAACTTCATGCAGTTTATATTGGAGTGAATTGAAATATGCCAATTTAAACTTGCTGAGCATCTGGCACAGCAGCTGAATTTCAGTCAGCTTAAAGCATAAAACTGCTGTATCCCAAAGATTTACCAAATCTGTATCAAAGGTTTTAAAGCAGATGTCTCTTGACTAGCAATCACACAGTTTAAAACGGAGACAAAGTTATTCACATTCAGTATATTACAACACAAAATTCTAAAAATTAGCAATAATCTAGTGAATTGGGGATATCAAAGTTTCTCTTTCAATGTTTTTTAAATCACTAATTCATTTTTTTTTAGAAAGTATATATTGTTATTTCAAGTTTTAAAACTACAGAAAGCAAGCTCTCCCATTATGAACTTGACAGAGGCATCCACATAATTTTGTTAATGAAAAGATTTAATATGTGAAAAAAAGAAGATTGCTTTCCAAGGTAAAACCATTTCCTCTTCCAATCTGTAAAAACAGCGTTCTACTTGCATACTTCAGCTATTAACAGGCACAGCATTTTTCAGCTGAGGTTTAAATTGAGGCAAAAGTAAAGTTCATGTACAAGTCAATTAGCTGCTCATAACTTCTTACATTTCATCTCTGAATCAGATTGCCCTCAGCTTATGTCACATTCATGTCTTCTTCCAACCATTCCAGTTTTATCAGTGTCTCTCTTTCATGTATTTTCATACTTGCCCTTGTCTCTCCTTGACTGCATGTCCTACTGTGATAGATCAGTCTTCTAAATCACTCTTGGACTAGGGGAGAAAATCTAAGGGATGTTTCACACTGCTTTGATCCTTCCAGCACATAAACTTCTATTAATTTGCAACTAACCAAATCTGTATTTGTACACCTAGAGACTGAAGTAATGAAAGCAGTAATTATTATATACTATAAGATGCTACTTACAGCTCGTTTTTGCCCTGCTGCTTTTGTAATTATTTTGGTATGATGCCATTATTAAAACGACTTTTAAAGGTAAAGTACTATTGAAGTACTAATTAGGCTATTGTTTATAAAATGTACACAAAATACTGAATAGCTAAATATATCACAGAATCGCAGATCACAGATATATTCTATTGTAAAATATCCTTCTTCACTGCAGAACTGCCTTATTTTAAAATCATTAAATCCACTAGAGATATCCACACATGCACATTATCTAAACACGTAGTATAGATATAGATCTGAAATATAAAAATGGTATGAGTGTACTCCGCAGAGGAAACATAAATAGGCACTCCAAAAATTACATAGAAAATTACTTCCCATTCATTTCAAAATTTACCAAAATAAATTTCTTTTTCTTTGTTCATGAAGGTCATGAACTATCCTTAGTAGCATGTCATTTGTCTTCAAACACATTTTTTAACCCTACACACAGTCACTATTCACCAACCATAAATGTTATCCCCAAGTATATTCACCAGTTTTTCCCAAAAAATGACAACAGAGATTTTAAAACAATTAGGTCATATTTACTGCTGGACTGTGTGGATAAGGATTTGGCTGCTGTTTTACCTTTACACAGTACTATGGATGAATATATTTTGTAAGTTATTTTCTGTATTGTAATGACATGGAATTTAACATATATGGAGGAAGTACTCACTCTTTACTTAGGACAGAAAACAAATATAATGGGAAGAACTGTAGCAAACATTTACAAACTGAAACATCACCTTCCCCAAAATATAATTGGATTATTGAATAAAATCCAGATTTTGAGTATAACTGATCACTGAGCACTTGTGTGTAGCCTGGACTGCTTTTTCCCTCGATTTTCTTAAAGCCAAAAGAGAAATGCTATCAAATGGTCTTCTGAGTAACGTTTGCTTCAGTAAGTATGAAATTGAAGAGATGCTGGCACTGCCACATTGTGTTTCTTTGTAGGCATTGAGCAAATGAAATAACTTCAGTGGAGCTCTGTTTTTTGGTTTTTAAGTGAGTATTTAAGTCTCTATTTCTCTATGTTGCCAATTTTTTCCCTATATGAAATTTTTTTTCATGAAATGTTGTGCTGTTCAGAAACTCTTTGAAAGCACCATTTTTTTTCTCTGTTAAGCAAGTAAGATTTAAACATTAGAAGGAGCATTTTGTTAGAGATGTATCTAAAAGCAGACTTTGGTAGCATATACACATTCCAATTTAAAAACAGAAACAAGAAAAAAAAATCAGTAATTACAAAAATCAGTAATTACAACTTCCCAAGTCATCCTAATAATGTTTTATTAAACTTAGGTAAGATTCATCTTATCCATCTTGGAAAATTACAGTGGAGACTTCTACCTAGTAACTAGCATTGGCTTGGGTGGTTTGAGCCAACTTGTAGTCAGTGCTGCATCTAGTGAACCTATTAGGAGGAATGTCATTCTCTTGCAGAGTGGCACAGGAAGCCTGAAGGTCTAAATCATGGCTGAGGATTCCTTTAGAAGGCCAAGCTTCTCAAATTTAAGAGTAGGCCCACTGAGCAGTGAAGCCTTAACTCTTTTTCTAGATCTCACCAGAAGTCTTTCCATTCAGTCCTAAATAAGGATGCCATTTTAAGGCACGTGTTAATAAAGTTCACATTTTTCTAGTCACACGCTTTCACTGTAGCTGAAATAAACTAATCATCATATAAACTAAGATTTATTTAAAAGACTGCAGACTATCTTAAGATATTCTCATCAAAAGGATTTTAAAAAGCAAAACCAAGAAAGTGTTAGCAATAGAACTTTAAGAATCTGAGGAAAAATCATAAAAAAGAAAGTTAAAGGTATTAAGAAAGATTTCCCACCCAATACACATCAATATAGCTATATTGGAAAGGGTAGGGAAGTCACTTAAATAGCAAGGGAAAAAAGCTTTCTGAAATGTCTTTGAAAACATTTATTTCAGTATTAACTATTTTCTATTTTGTCTTTCACTATCCTCTGTAATATAAAACTAGGTCAAAAAAACCCCAGAAATATTATTACCTGAGAACAATCTTCTGCATTTGAGTATCTCCTATTTTGATTCATATCCCCATTACTGTCACTTTCATTTTCATCAGTTTCAGTAACAGAAGTGAGATTGGATACAGAAGGAAATCCTTTTTTGAGGGTAGATTGTCGAAAGTGGCTAAATAACAAAAGAAAACTCAAACACTTTAATCCATACATTTTCTTTCAAATGACAGTCTTCATAACTATTTTTAACAGAATTTTGTGTCTACTTTATTTTGAGAGATTCCTAGGGCAGCACAGAATCCATATCTTCATATATTTCTTGTCATTACTGGCTTGGCACTACACACAAACCTATGATAGAAAGACCTCTTAACCAGCCCTCAAAAAAGCAAAACCCAAGCCAGCTGAAAACTAGATGATAATGGCAGAAGTGAATGAATTACTACGGCCCCTAGACAAGAAAAAAATACTACTTCAGTGGAGGTAAGGCAAAAAAATTAAAATGTTTTGTGTCAGAATACTTTTTGTCTTTTCCCTCAAACGGGTCTCCATAGCTACCAGACAGCTAAAACACAGGATAACCAAGGAAACCTGTGCAAGCCTATTCTGGTCTAGTAAAAGAAAGCTCTGTTGCTGACTTCACTGGAGGCAGAAGTAAAAACTAATGGAAATATAAGTAACTCTTTGCTTGTTAAGTGAACTAGAAGAACAAGACCAAAACAATTTTGCATACATGCCAATTAGACTTAAGTGTGTAATTGTGTTATTACAGCAATAAAGAACAAATTAAAATCTAAGCATGTGTTATTTAGCCCCCTTTTTAAGGACTGAGATAATGAAAGATCAAGATCTTTTGCAGTAACAGTCACAATTATCTTGCCTTTGAGTGTTTCAAAATGTTTTATTAGAATAGAAGGAAGAGATAAAAAACTTTCAATCCCAACTGTGTATCTAAGTCCCTTATCATATTTACTCAGCTATATTACTTCAGTGAAATGTTAATACCTGCTATATATTTTTGGCTACTACCTGTTAATTAAATCAGAAAGATTAAATTAGCTAATTGCCATGGAAACTTAGCACACTAAATAAACTATCCTTCCCCAAATGGGGTAAGTTGACCATGAAGCAATCTATCAAATATGAAAAAACAATATAAAATCTGTTAAACTGCAAATGCTTCAACATCTTCGTTGTTAATCTCTCATTCCTTTGATAGCCTGTTAATTGCTTAGAACATTATAATGTATTTCTACTCCTACCGTTTGAAAACAAACAGTAATTTAAGTACTTTTAACTAACAAAATGCAACTGTATCAGCAAAACAATTACACTCCCAGAATATTCCAAGGTCACTTCTTCCATGGACAAATGCTGCTGTTAAAAAAAAAAATTAACACTACCTAACTGGTTTAATATCAGTCCATCCAATTATGATAATCAAAATGAACAACCTGCCAAATACGTACTTTAGCCAGTTTACTTACAGATGTACTTAACAAAACGTGTACACACCCTAAGCAAATACACAGATCTTCAACAATTTACAGCCTCTTGTTGGACTCAGTCTCAAGAAAAGATGTATCCTCCAAAATGACATGAACCTTTTGGTGTACACTAGGTATAAGATACATTCCATGCTTCATGACAGAAGCTCAGTCAGAATAAAAGAGACAGGATTAATAATTCTAGAACTTGTCTACTGAATGTTCACATCATAAGCTGAAGCCTGACAGAAATGCATTATGCAGTGGGTCATAGGAAAAAAACACGGCTCTGATACACTTTATGGTAATCTTTCTTTTCTTGTCAGGGAGCAAGTACTGTGCTGAGCATGGAACATCGACTAGAAGTCACGTATACACCAATTTCTGAAACTTCTCTAAGACACCCTGTATAAAGACTCTGGTATTCAAGGGTTTACAGGATGTCCAAACAGTCTTTAACACAAGGCATTTACACAAAGCTGTGTTTTGACCACGAGCTTTTTCATCTGCATTCTCAGGCTTGTTGTAACAACTATCATGAACAGAGAACAGCCTCTTTTATTCAAAAACATTAAGTGTTCCATATCAAACACGTGATGCCTGTGAAAATACTGACTGGCTAGTCAATTATTTCCTTGCTATGTGTAAGAATTTAAAAAGACCAGTGGTTTGAGGAAAAATTTGAACTACATCAAAGAATATTCATATTTCTGGCAGATGTGATCTATCGAGTATTCTACATCTTTGGGCCCACTGGGCAGAGAATCCAGCAAAGCGCCTGACAGCACTCCAGTGCCAGAAGCCCTGAGAAGTGTGCACCTGCCTAGGGGACTGTCTGCACAGGGTGTGACAATTGGGGACCTGTGTGTGCATGTCCAGCCCCTGGTAAGCTTTCTCAGCACTGCAGATATCAGGCAGAATTGCAGACAGAAACAGCTAAGCCTAGAGACTTGCACCTCCAACAGGAAGTGTGTGCTGCACTCCCAAAACAGGAGGTGTTTGTAAGCCTCAGTGACAGGAGGGGGAGCATAATTGCACATGTATGCCTCTGTGTGCCTGATTAGAACTTCTTGGGATTAGCTACAGGAAGGTGTTCAGGAGTTTGTAGGTGTTTATTAACAATTTGTCTAGTATAGTAATTTAGCTGTTGTTTTGCTGATATTGATCCTAAATGTACAGTTCACTGATAACTGATTAATTACGTGACATCAACACATTAACAGAATGCTTTGTCCTGATGTGTTTCAGACATGATCTGAGCAGTTTTCCCCTGTGACACAAGCAAAAATAAGCTATTGCACTTTCACAGTGCACTTTCACAATGCTAGTGCTGAAACTACATTATATACTTACGTGTCTGTTGGTATTGTGATAACACTCAATTTGTAATTCAAAAATAGGCTAGCAATCTCAACATGTTCTTCAGGTTCCTCTACCGCAGGTTCTGGGAAAAAAGCAACTTGTTAGATATGTACATTAATAAAAATATTTAATACTACTAACCTTTGAGAAAGAATTTCCAATGGGGATCTGTCACCTCTAAATAATTTTCCAAGTATCACCCCATGCACTTGAATGGAACAGAAAAACCAGGGGCAGTTCTAGGTGACATATCATGAAAAAATAAATGCTTTACACTCTGATCCTCAGCCTGCAAAGTATTAAATTGTGCCCAACTTATATGCAAGGTTATCCAGGGTAGCTCAAAACAACTATGGCAGCACTTTTTGCCTTTGCCAATTTCCTCTTTTTCTAGCCTGCCTGTAACACTTTCATACTCAAGCTATCTCATATCATGCATTTAACTCCATTATGCAATACAGACAAATCCTAGAAAAAAATTTACTCTAAAACCATGAGTTGATGCAGCAGGACTAGTCACATACTTTAAATTTTTAAAAGGTGTTCAGAAGCTTTAATGGCTCTGCATCAGAGAGCTTCTGCGTTACTTTGATAACATTCCATCTTCATTTGCTCCACTAGAGTGCTTTTTTCAACATAAATTAAGACACTTCTCAAAGCATGTAGGAAATATTGCTCAGAGGAAGTAGTACAAAATTGAGTTCAATTGAAATTAAACTAACAGATGATAAGTATGGTCCTGAAAATGTTTAAAATAATTAAAATACAATTACAAATTCATTGTGGAGTTTTTAGTAGACAAACCTTGGGGTTCAGATGTCACAACAAATTCCTTTTTCTGACGGATAAGCTTCCAAGAAGGAAGTTGTGGTGGTTCTGGCGGTGCTACCAGAGGACAGGACCTAGTTCTAGTGATCAGGACAGGATGGTTGTGTATATGGGAAAGCCCGTATTGCCTCATCTTCTCTGAAGAATCAGCCTATGGAACATGGAAGGATCATCTGACTGGGTCAGATCTTTCTCATCCTATCTGTCTAACAAACAAGAATGGTATGCACACAAAGGCATCTAACAGCTTGTGTAACAAATGAAATGAATACAGTTCACCTGACAAGACTATCCAAAAACATGCTGATTAGAATTTGATATTCAGCACAAAATGTATACTTAAAAGTGTTTACATGTATTTTACTTTTCATAATAGACTCATCACTTCTTTCAACTTATTTATATAACCATAACATACAAGTGAAGAGAATGAATATTAAAGAAAGCAATAGGCACAACATTTTCTTTTAAATAATCATATTTTAAAATACTTTCTGAGGGAAGAAGTCCTTACTTCATGCTGAATTTATGGAGTGGCAGAATTCTAAAATCGATTGGTCTTTCAGATAACTTGTAACATCTCCATAACGTATTGCTTTGAACCAACACATCACTAAAGTTAAGCTTTTTATTTGATGGCTAATTTATAAAACACTTTAAAGATACTTCAGTTGACCTGTATACCAAAGCCCTTAGGAACAGACTTAAGAGCAATTTTAGATGTCGACATTGAGTGGTGCTCTTCCCATTAAAATAATAATGGTCCAGTACTTCACATCTGAAAGTTCTATTACAAGATTTGTACCCCTTAATTTTAAAAGCACACTTTCTTTTACATGCTAAATAAATCACCAAAAACTTATTTCTTTAACATGCTCATCAGCAAGTCTGTGATTGCTTCTACTCATTTTAAAATGTTCCTGAGGTTCTGTATTCATGAACTCTGCAGAGAAGAATGTTGTGGTTGTCAGTTATTTGAAGAGTAGGGAATGAATTACATTAAAAATGCCAGTTAAAACATCCAAGATTAGAAAGGATTTTGAAGATAACCAGTTAGGTGCCATAAAGGAGAACTTAGATGCTGAATACACTACACACTTGCATGACTCAATGACTGATTTTTTTTTTCATTTTATTTGAGCAAACTAAGACAAACTCAAGCCACAACAATCCAAGGAAATCCATACTAGAAAGCAAAGTTAAAAGGGATACTGCAAAAGTTCTGGAGGGAAATTCTGGCACAGCTGCAGTCAATGACAAATTTTTCTCCAAGTTTAGGGAGCAACTCTTATCCCACTGAATCCATTTTCTAAACTTTATTTCAATTAGTGTAGTTTGTCTCAGCCCTTGAATAAAGCTTGAAAATCGTGGGGTTTTTACCCATAAGAAATCCTCTCCACTTCTATATTTAACTTCTGTCAACTTCCATTTTTCTATCAAGTCTTTACTAAAATACTGGTTTAGACATATAGCTTCATCTGTCTCATCCTGTTTGGTCTGCCATACCTCTTTTTCAGTAATCTGTATATCCCAACAGACTGTAGTCAAGTTTGAGACTCAGGGTGTTAGGTGGCAGGAAAGATATAATCCCATGTTCCTGCTTCCACTTTGCTTTCTGATGACTAGCATTACTTATTATTAGCAAAATTACACTATTGACTGAGACCTTAAATTAAAATAAATTGAAATAAAATCACAGATAACAAGTTAATCTTCAAAATTGCATAAAATGCACAGCACAATTTTTAAAAAGAAAAAAGTGCAAGAATCAAGTGCACTAAGGCATAACACCTGAAAACCATTTCTGGAAATTTCTTTATTCTATGAAGCTTACCAGTTTCCTGAGAAGGCAGCTTAAAATTTAATGATCTAATTATGATAGATATGATTTAAATGTACAAAAAAAGGAAACCTAATTAATAATCAACTCAAGAAGGCCTGCTCTGGCATTATAAAAAGCCTTCTGAGGAGTGTGGGTGACTAAGTGAAAATTTAAGTGTTGTTTTTACCCCAGCTGCATTAAGTGCTACACTTTTCCAGCTGCTTCCACCAGTTACAACATTAATGATAGAAATTGATATAAACATGCTATTTCTTATATAACAAAAAGCAACATAGTGGAAAATGTATATCAAAGGAGTCTTAACTGCAGTCTTAAAAAAATTAAAATTCATGTTTTTCAAGTAGCCCTTAAAGTAATTAGACTTTCTATTCAGAAGTATCATAATGATACATTTTCTAGTCCACATCTAGTCTCTCCCAGGAGACTTCAGCTTCTGGGATCCTGAGGAAAGTGGAGGAAAACTGAATAAAATCAGCAGGCTTTGGCAGGAAAATGCATGTTCAGAACACAGAAGTACCAAAATATAAATTTAACTGATAGTCATCATCTAGTGACTATTTCACTGAGCTAATTGTATTCTTTTTGTTACAACATAGTGGCAACAAAATGAAACACTCTGATAATAAAATAAGTAGTGCTTTCCTGTCCTGAGAGCATAGAAGCTTACCATTCGCGTTAATGAAAAAATATCCTCTTCAAACAAATTCAGTGGTGTACAGCCAGCATACACAACCATTTCTGGCTGGGTTGGTGTGGGAGGTTCTACACAGAAAACATTAAAATGCTTTAGAACAAGGTAAACAGTAAAAAACTGCAGCTGTACCTCACACTAAATTATTCTGCTTTCTCTGCCTTATTTTTATTACTCTTTTCTTTGTCTGACTCTGTTTTATTCAAAAGAAGAGCTCATTGTAATGTACTTGAAAAAGAAGCCATGGATGGAAAAAAATACCTCATTTAAATCATCAAGAGACTTTGCATATTTTACTTATTTTACACAAATGAGTAACAGAAAATACAATTTAAAAATATAACAGGTCAGAGGTAGCTTTCAACATTGTTTTTTTGTTCTTCAAATTTTAAAACCAGTAGATACTAGAATTAAACAATACACATAATCTGTGTAGATGAAGTAAAAACATCCTGATTGGTCAGTACTAGTTAAATGCTTCTCACCAGTGAAGGCAAAATTTGATCTTGCCAACAAAAGGATCCAAAGCCAGACCTCTGGCCACTGCTGCCAAGGGATATGAAGATTGAGACAAGTAATTTGAGAAATACAGTGCCTGTAAACCAGGGTTACTGCTCTCACTTCCATCAAGCAGATGAAAAAATGGAGGTAATGATGGCTGCTTCAGAAAGTATGAGGGGGCAACCACATAGCTCTTATCCCACATACCTTATAGAAGCTTGTTTTCCTGTATTTCTGCTATACGCAAGGAATAAAAAAAGGGGCACGTTCACTTTGTTAACCCCAGAAATCTGTTGCACTAGACAACCATACGATCGTGTCCTATTCTTATCTGTGAAAGAAGCTATCGCTAATTCCTGAATGATGAAGAGAAGCCAAGGATGTCTGAGAGTCATTTCATTCATGCTGAAGGGAAATTAAAAGTCTAAAACATAATACTTGAAATATGAGTCTGGTTTACCAAAAAGACATCTGAAAAAGAAAGGTATCTATTTCTCTCTACTTTTCCTTAGTCATCTCAGAAAACATGTGGAGACAGGATTTCACAGGTGTACACAGGTTGTGACACCTGTTTTTCATCAGAATGATTTTTTAGGAAAAAATTCTTCACAGAAAGAGTTGCTTAATCATTGGAGCAGGCTGCCCAAGGGAGGGGTAGAGCCACCATCCCTGGAGGTATTTAAAAGATGTGTAGATGTGGCACTTAGAAACATGGTTTAGTGGTGCGCTTGGCAGTACAGGTTAACAGCTGGACTCAATGAACTCAGAGGTCTTTTCCAACCTAAATGATTCTATCCCCATCTAACACTCCAGTAAAATGATCTGTGTCTGTCATTGTTCACTTCAGCTTCACCTCAAATATAGGATAATTGCTTCCTATGTTTAGTAAGTATTCAACTGGAAGTTGCACTAAGAATAGGTATTTTCTGTGAAATGAAATACAACAGTGCAATCTGCACATATATAGGCAAATGCCTGGAAAATATGATTTATCAGACTTAAAATCCATTTATTTAGAGGTTTGCAGTATTTTATTCTCAAAGAAGTACAATATCTTTGCATCTTAAATATTCCAGGAATTCAATTACCCCATTAACTATAAGCTAAAGGTAAGTAAGAGTTACTTTCCAATGGATTCTTAATATTTCTCACTACATGCTTGTGATTCCCATGTTAACCACAGCTCTTGTGTCAGTTGTGGGTTTCAACTTATTCAAAAGCAAGGCTCTAATTTAGCTTTAATCTCAGTCCAGACCGACATACCTGATCTGTTACAAACACAGCAATAGTAGCTATGGTGTCCTGCACATTACAGAACAGTATGTGCCACAGGGCACAGTGATCTCATTGCTTGTGAGAAGTATTTCTCAAATAAAAGTATTTGGTCAAATACCAGGTGGAATGTAAAGCTGTCATATTCAGTCCAGATGGGTTGTGAAATAAAATGTCTGCGGGGCAGACAATAAACAGCAATGAACAAAATATTAGAGCATGAAAATGATTAACCAGGCACATCATATCCACTTTAACAATACTATTACAATACTAGTATATTATGCCAGTAGCTTTAAAAATTACATATTACTTGATCTTTTTTCGCTGTTCAAAAAACGAGGATGATGTATGCAAACTATTTGGCACCAAGTGTAATGATGATTAGTGGGAATTCAGCATCTGGGGAAACTAGTAAAAATTGATAGCCTGGATAAAATTGTATTAGTAGATGAAAAATGTTGTAATATACAGTACAACAAAAAAGATTCAACGGAGCCTATTATTTATATCCATCAGTGTGGATGTAAGAATTCTGCAGTGCTTTGTTAGAAAATTCTGAATCCATGTAGCTACTTACATTTCACACTAGCAGCTTTGCAAATTCATTTTCAGAGAATGAGTACTAAACAACCCTAACAAATGCTTCAGTCCCTTGCAGAAGGGAAAGTAAGATTTGAATCAATCCATTTAAAATACATATCCAGCCACTTAAAAAGAAAGGCCAGGAATTAAAATCATTGGTTTTAATAGATCTTAACTATTTTTATTTGTTTATCATATGTTTTGAAGACTTGAAAAGTCTCTGCCCCATCCCACTGCGGGGAGTGAACAGGTGGATGGGTGGGGGCTTAGCTGCCAGACAGCATCAACTCACCGTCACATTATATCTCACACAAAATCAAAAGCCTGTAAGAGAAGTTTCCAAGTATTTAGAAGTAACCGGTATGTCAATGTGTATGAAACTAAACAAGGTCATGAATATACAATACAATGAATACAGAAGGTTTTGCCATTTTAAAAGTCAAATATAAACAATATCTGGAGTAGTTAAATATCTCTTTAGAAATAGTCCATATTTATTACAAAGAAGAAAAATTTCCTTGAAGTCAACAGTCAATAGGCAGAGAAAAAGCTTGCAGCAGGGAAATAATAATAAGCAGGGAAATTTATCATTCTGGAAGTAAAACCATTTTCAAGTCACTTAAAATGAAAATTTGAAAAACAACAAAAAAAAAGGTTGCTGCATTAAATAAAGTCACTGTTACAAAATTCCCCAGAAAAAGTCAGGAACTTTTTACAACCACTGCCTCTGGCATCTGACTTTGAACCAAGACCTAGTTTCAGATGTTATTTTATGCACAACAGTTCTACCGTCCTGGGCCGCTCGGCAGACCATGTGTCTCATAAAGCCTGCAAGATTTCCCTCTTTTGGCTACAATCTCACAACATAAATATGCATTGTAATTCAGTATTATTTCAAACCGCAATTCCTTTTTTTTTCCCTTGCAGTCTAATAATCTTAAATTTGCTCTGTTGCTATAGAGATACCTACCTCTTACTCTTCTCCAAATATCTTTTCTGGTTCAAACTTAGGATTAAAGAGTTCTCTGACCATTGTACTTGAGCCCTGAATTAATAATCTTTCTAAATAACCTCCTCACAGGACACTAACTGTCTTTCAGAAAAAAAGCATAAACTGTGCTTTAAATGGCAGAATAAAGATCTAAATATCATGTTATTTTTTCACATGGAAGCACTGCCTCTTCGTTTTTAATGTTCTTTCACTCATTTTGCACGATTTCTAGAATACATCTCCTGGACCCTTTTGCTTCACCTTTGCTTTCTTTTCCCCATTACATGCTTGAATACTAGTTAGTCACATAACTCATATTCACATGATACATCTCATTTCCTATTCCACACCTACTACACTAAAGCAAAGTACATTCCTGCAATATATTGTAAATTTTATTGCTGTTTACGTCATTTAGTGGTATGTAAGGTAGGAATTTAAATAAATATATTTTCTGATGACAAACCACAGTCTTGGTTTGCTGTAGTTGAAAATTGTTTAAATCACTAATTTTAATCAGGATGCAAATCAAGAAGCAGGAATTCCATTTATGTAGTAAATTTCATTCTTGTTATATAATTTTTACTTTGCAGCTATTTCCCTAAAGAAAGATGTTCTACCTATTCTCACCTACTGATTTGCAACTGCAAATTATTCCAGTTAAAAACTGGTTTTTGCTGCAAGTCACATGGAAATGCCACATGTATGCAAACAAGCAAAGCCAAGAGCATATCAGCTTATTGTGCATTTGTGAAGATCTTCTATAGCTTATGCTAGTAAATATGAAATAACTTAATTGATTGATTAGTTGTCTGATTAGTATTTACTTGTAGTTTTTTTTAAATGTATTTTGTTGAGGATTTAAAAAAAAATATTAAATATAAATGCCCAATGCAAGAATTGACCGAATTTTTATGCTATTATGAATATATCAATACAGGAATTAAATTCATCACTCTGTATTTCCTGGACAAAGATGAACCAAAAAAAAAAAAATTTACATCATGGAGTGATATTCTAATGAATATTTCTGCCCCCCCCGGCTCCCCTGCCCTTCGACAAAGAAGCATTCCTGCTTTTTCCAATTGCAATTTACTGTATAAAGTGGATACTGAACAAATAAATTACGAAAGAGGAAGGATTGTTTTTTCTTAAATATGGAAGAACTGGAAGACAGTTTACCACTAAAACAAGTACTGCAATATACTATTCTTAATCTATGTTGCAGATTTTATTAGGTTAGAATGACTTTAGTGTCTACTGTGAACTATAAATAACTACAATTTAAAGAAAATTTTAAAAAGTAAATATAACCTCCCCCCACTTAAGTTCAAAACCAAATTAAGGCAAAGCCCTTTGCTTTACACATAACTCCTGTCTGTATTTTTAGCTTGAAAACAATAGGACTTACGTTCAGTTAAGTCCTGAAGGCCTTGGGCTTTTGCCAACTTTTCTGGAGACTGAAGCGCTACCTTGCTTTTTTCTTTCTCTCCTCCTCTTTTTTTCCTTCCTACTTTTTTCTGCTCTGCTTTTTCTATTAAGCAAAATAAAGATTAAATATTTTTCTTTTTCAGATAAAAACTTCCAGTCATTAAATGTCATAGAGTGCAAATGCTTTAATAAGATTTTAGGTAAATTTTAAAAGCAAGCAACTACAAACTCTTTGAAGTCGAGTTGAGATAAAATAAAAAACTAATGCAATTTAATTAAAAGAAATAAAAATAAAAAGTAGTTCTTAAGATGTAAATGCAGGTTTACTGAGAAAGAGCCAGGAAGGCTTCGGTCTTCAATTATTGCACAACTTTTATATCCCTACTACAATATAAGAAATCACTGTATTTCTGGCATTTAGCCAAATATTTTCTTCGTTTCCTTGCTCTCATGCATCAGTAATTACAAAAAAAATTAACACAGACCATGCATAGATTCCCAGCAGACAAGAAAGTAGAAAGTCTCCCACAATCCAAACATTCTTTGAAGCCTTAGAACTTAGATTACAGGAAAATACTTCTTAATGCAAAAAGAAAAAATATCATAGAATCATAGAATGGTTTGGGTTGGAAAGGACCTTAAAGACCATCTAGTTCCAACCCCCCTGCTGCGGGCAGGGACACTTTCCATTAGACCAGGTTGCTCAAAGTCCCATCCTGGCCTTGACCACTTCAAGGGACTGGGCAACCAGAACTTCTTTGGGGAACCTGCATCAGGGGCTCACTATCCTCAGAAAGAACTTCTTTCTAATGCTCAATCCAAACCTGCCCTCTGTCAGTTTAAAGCCATTCACTCCTGTTCTGTCACTAAACGCCCTTGTAAAAAGTTCCTCTCCAGCTCTCTGGTAGGCTCCCTTTAGGTACTAGAAGGCTCTCTAAGGTCTCCCTGAAGTCTTCACTTCTCTAGGCTGAACAATTCCAACTCTCTCAGCCTGCCTTCATAAGAAAGGTTCTCCAGCTCTCTGATTATCCTAGTGGCCCTCCTCTGGACTTGCTCCAACATGTCCATGTCTTTCTTATGCTGGGGACCCCAGAGCTGGATGTTGCGCTCCAGATTGGTGTCTCAAAAGAGCAGAGTAGCGGGGGGAGACTCACCTTCCTCATCCTGCTGGCCACGCTGCTTTTGAAGCAGCCTAGGATACAGTTGTCTTTCTGGGCTGTGAGTACACCCTGTTGGCTCATGTCCTGCCTCTCAACCACAAGATCACCCTAGTCCTTCTCCACAGGGTTGCTCTCAGTTCTTCTTCCAGTCTGTACTCATGCCTCAGATGTCCCAATCCAGGTGCAGCACCTCGCACTTGGACTTTTGGAACCTCATTAGATTCTCAAGTTTGTCCAAGTCCATTTGAATGGCATCCCTTCCTTCCTTCCTTTGTGTCAACTGCACCACACAGCTTCACAGAATCACAGAATGGTTCAGGTTGAAAGGGACCACAGTGGGTCATCTGGTCCAACCTCCGTGCTCCACCAGGGTAATACTAGATCACATGGCACAGGATTTCATCCAGACAGTTCTTGAATATCTCCAGTCTAAAGCCATTCCTAGTGAGGAAAAATCTACAACCTTTCCAGGCAATGTGTTCCACTGCCTGGTCACTCGAACAGTAAAGAAGTTCTTCCTCATGTTCAGGTGGAGCTTCCTGTGCACCAGTTTCTGCCCATTGCCTCTTGTCCTATTTCCCAGCACCACAGAACAGAGCCTGGTTCCATCTTCTTGGAATCCACCTTTTAGATACTTATACACATTGATGAGGTCCCCTCTCAGACGTCTCTTCTCAAAGCTGAACAGGCCCGGCTTCCTCAGCCTTTCCTCATAAGAGATGCTCCAGTCTCCCAGTCTTCTTCATTGCCCTTTGCTGGACCCACTCAGGAGCTCCACGTCTCCAGTGTGCTGAAGAGCCCAGGACTGGACACAGCATTCCAGATGCAGGCTGAGTAAAGGGGTAGGATCAGCTGCCTCGACCTGATGGCAGTAGTTTTCCTAATGTATCCCAGGATTCTACTGGCCTTCTTGGCCCCCAGGGCACACTGCTGGCTCAGGGACAGCCTGTTGTCCACCAGGAGCCCCAGTTCCTTTTCTCTCATGGTGGCGTGGATTGCTTCATGTCATCCAAACAATCCCAAACATTAACAGAGCATCTGAACAAAGCTTTTAGGCTCAGGGTTGGAGATTACAGAGCTGTATCATGACACAATGGTTCCCTGATTCTCAGCCATTTCAGTTACTAATAGAATTTTTAAGTCTTAGGCAGGATTAAATTTACTTAGTTTTCTGGGAAAAAAATTACAGCACCCTCGTGGATGACAGTTCTGCTCCCAGTGGCATGTCCATTCCAAACTCTGAAATAGCTACCACACTGGTAGGTGGGTCAAAATGATAACAAGATTTCCTAAGAAGAGAGAATGCTACCTCAGCCAGGTAATTTCTAAGACTTTTATACTTTTTACACTGGGACATAGTATTTGGGATTCAAAGTGAGGAAGTCAGAGATTTTTCCAAAAATCTAGGAAGAAACAGAAATTTTAGCATATGATTTGTATTCTCCAAAGGCATGAGAAGTGTTGTGAAATTGCACCCATGTCTTCAAGTTAAAAACAGCAACTAAGAAAACTCAGTTTCAAATAAAAATGGTGAAGAACAATATACTGGAACAAACAACTTTCTAAATCTAAGTTTTTTCATTTAAATGTAAATAGGATTAGCAGCTCTTGAAGAACATTTTTGCCTATACCTAGTAGCATAAAAGAAAAATTGCAATAAATAAAAATGCAGGTAGACATTAGAACTATATTTGTCAGACCTCTTTAGGTAATCACACTTTACAACACTCATTATGAAATGTATAATTAATTGATGGTCAGAGCAGCGTTGCCTTTGGAGAAACTGTAACCTCTGTGATTGTTATCTCTCTGCAAGGAACTAGCCTTTAGAGAAATGGCTGTGACATGGAGCTGAAAAAAATCTCAGCCATAAAGTAAAGCTATTTTTATAAAATAAAAGTCTAGTACTTCTTCTAATGAGATCTATAGCTAAAACAAAAGTATTTTGAACTTATATCATTGCAACTTGTTCAGTGAAACAACAAATGCACAGAGTTGTATGTGACAATATATGCATATTATACTTATTTGAAACAGAGATGATGCTAGCCTTATTTATGCTTGGCCTACAAAGACAACACTACCTAAAATTACAGACCTTTGCTATTGGCTGCCTCTGCTTTCTCAGTTATATCTGGCAGCTTATTCATAGAAACTCCATTTTTTAACTCTGAGTCTTTGGTCTCTTCAGGTTTTGTATCATCCTGAGTAATGTCAGGTTCTGGAGCCTTCTTCTCTGGCAACTTGAATTCTGGCACAATCTCTTTCAAAAAGCCCCAAACTTTGTCCAAGTATTCAGGCCTTTAAGAGAAAACACAAATATATATGTCAATGGCAGGGATATTTCCAATAAGAAAAGAAAGTGTGGTTTTCATTTAGACAGCACTATGCCACAACTGACAGTCCAACTCTAAAATATGCTACTGGGTTTTTTCAGTAAGATAGAACACACTCTGTATCAGAAATATTTGTTGAGACAGATTATGGAAAGAGGCATAAAAAAAGAGATGGTGGGTAGAGATGCATGTAAATAAAGCATCCTTTCTCAAGATTTTTAGCAGATACAAGTTGCGGCAGAGAAACTCACAGACCACTTTACAACTACACCGTATAATACCATGATTCTAGTTCTGTATATTAAAAAGCTTCCCAAAGGTACTTCCAAAGTGGGCTTTCCTAAATGTTCAGCACAGATAACTGCATGCCTCTTCCACTGATTCTACCACAGAAAACAGCTTTTTGATGTGACGTAACAGTTGCAGTCATGTTGGTTTTCCACAGAAACTCAGTGATTCCAGAAATAATCTCAAATAGGGTCATGAATAAGTCTCACACAAGCTAATTCCATTAAACTTTCTTAAAAATAAAATAATTGATTGTAAAATGAGCTAAAGTCATCTTGTACTACTATTCCAAAGACTCTGTGGTATTCACATTTTCATATTCCATGATATAATATATTTGCAGTAAGTGAATACTGTTTTTGCTGTTGCAGTTGTAAAACTAACTACAGAAAGAAATAAAATGGAGGCTACTTAGATTTTTAAGTCCATGAGCTACACACACACTACTGTAGGACACAAATATATCAAAAACATAAATCGCAAGCACAGCTTGAGACATAAAAATTACTGAAAAATGGAATAAAATATTCTTTGACTGAAATTATTTAATATTGAAATATGGTTATAAATAAACAATTATATCTAAGTAAATTATACATAAACCAAAACTATTTGTCATCTCTATGTTCATTTAAATGTATGTATCAAAAAGCAAAGAGGTGTAATTCAAAAGAAAAAGTCTAAATATTTAGTGTCAGTATCCTGGTAATTCATTTAGTAAAAAGAATGTCAAGCTGAAAAGTCAGAATGTCTTTCATTAAAAATACAAAATGAGGATAAAACACACAGGAAACAAGAAAAATGTTATTGTAGGTAGGAAATACTATGTTTGGTTCAAACTAAAAGTCTATGAACAGTTACAATTCAAAGGGTAGAAACACCATACTAGCTGACATTGACTACTTCCAAATTCATGACATATGCTTTCTACGGTACATTCAGATATAAAGTTATTATTATCAGCAGAAATTTTGTAACTGCATACTAAATGAAACACAGATTTCTCTAACCTTGTTTTCATCACATTGCTTAACATCAGTTAAATTAATTTTATAAGGAATAGGCATCAGCATACATGATAAATAGCTTTACAAGAAACTGTACGACCTACAAAGAAAAACGCAATAAAACTGCATTTCTCAAAGGTACATTTCCCAAGTGCCTGAATGATAAACCATTCACTTTCCAAAACTGATGGTGAAGGACTTCTAGGGCTTAGCTTTATTTTTCATAATGCCTTATAGAATTAAATATTAAACAACTAGCACATAAATTGTTTAATAAAAGAACTTACTGGAGAGGAATAACTTCTGGTATCCATCCAGTCAGTGTATGTAGAACTGTAAACTCCTCCATCTCTCTTTTTCCAGTTTCATGTATACTATAAGACAAAAGCAGACATTTTACAATTATAATGTAACCAGCTACAGTAAACTCTGTAGTCTACATTGCTTTCTGTGGGAATAAGACCATACACAGAATAGCCTGAAAGAAAACAAGTCATTACTTGCAGTTTTAGGAGTTTTCCAAACCACTGCTGACTACTCGCCTACAAAGTCAACGCCTTTGCATCAGGTCCATTATTTTAGTGTTCCCTCTGGTACAATGGCAGTTTTTTCAAAATTGTTAGCAAGCATACTATGTATACTTTCACACAGTTGCAGAGTGGGAGATGTGGGTTTGGAATCCTTTGCACTAAAACAGGGTTATGTTTCCACAACTTCCATTTCCTAAGCAGCTTCTCAACTCCCCGGTTATTCTGAACAAGCTGGTTCTACTTCCACTCTAGCACACTTCACTCTTTCATACTGACACTTTACTACTCTCTGGAGAGGTTTCCTGAGAGGACCAAGGCTAAAGATGCCAGCACTTGTACGAATAACCCTTGTGCTCTGGAGAAATGAAGTATTTCAATCACATTCCTGCAAACAGTTTCCTAACAGGCAACTCTGGGCAACTCCCTAGCCTGTGCAGACATACTTTAGATGAGTCTTCTGACAAGCATAACTTGATAGGATGAGAACAGGGAAGCTTCCCTACACAGATGAGTGTTTTGAATTATTATCTCAAGCTCATTCATTTCAACTCTCAGTGTTCACTGCTCATTTCATAGGAACCTGTAGCCATAATTGTCAATCACTGCACCATAGGCCACCTTCTACTCTTCTGGTCAGTTCTGGGGAAGTAGATCACTGTACACAACAGGACAGCTGCAGCACAGGCATCAAAAGCAGCTCACAAAACTCTCTTTTCAATATTGGTTGAGTCAGTACTGGTCAAGGATGACAATTACAACTTCATTAAGAATTGACGGACACTTCTGTCTGGCAGAAAGCCACATGTGAAGTTTTTAGGAATACTGGCAAACAAATAAAGCAAATAATGAGAATACTCCATTCTTTGCAAGTTTTCTGTGCATAAATTTACAAACACATCTAGAAAGGAAAACCTGCACCTTCTGTAGCTACAGAGGATTTTGTTTTAGTGATTTACAGTGCCAGCTTTTGGAAGCGTATAATTGTCATTACAAGATTTTTAGCAACATATATTTCCCATGTATAAGACATCCACTTTTTGTTATTTCCACGTGACTTCACAAAACAAACCAAAAGTGAGATGACAAAACATACCTAGTATTTGCTAACTTAATGATAGCTTTGGACAGCAACATTGGCCAAAGCTCATTTCGGCAGGCTGTAGCTGGTAATAACAAATTCTCCTCTTCATTGAAAGGCATAGTGTCATCCACAATGATCTTTCTCCAGCACCCCTGTGACAGGGGAAGTGGGGGAAAGCAAAACCAAAAAAATTAGTTTGTGGGCTGGCAAGCGAAGAGTATGTAAGAGAACTTTTCATGCTTCCCCAAGAGCCCAGTTCTATTGTAATTTGATTTACATCACAGACCGCTTCAAAAAAAGTTCTCACATGATATATGAAAAACATAGAAACAGTATTCATAGCATTTTATTACTACGCTGACTTATTTATTTTAGAGATTAATCTAATTGCAGCTATTTCCAAACATATTTCATCTCATATGTGTAATACATCATGTGCATGCATTCATTCCTGTTTCTTCAGCTGCCATGACAGAGGCCTGAGAAACTGTACTGATTAAAAAAAGGCTGCTAAGATAGCAGCTTTGTAGATGCCTCTTTAGGTCTCAGTCTGGAAAATATTTGTGATTTAAGCAGTCCCCCTTGCTTCTCAAAAACTGCCTGGGGATGTTGACTGCAGTTAGTCTCCTGTTAAGCATTACAATAGTATTTTATAAAACACTATACAAAACAACACAAAACGATCAAATGTTAAAAAAAAAATGTATTTCCAGGACGAGAAACAAACAGGTAAGACAAAGTACTGACATCTCCAAGACCAGATATTTCATTAGTAAACTGAGCTAGTATTCCACAAAATAATAATGTCTACCATGCTCCAAATTAAAGTCTCTGTACTAGTGATGAAGATATAATAAAGAATTGGTGGGCCAATAGCAAGTACTTTTGTTAATTCACCCACAAAATGATGAAGAATGACCAAATCAATAAAGTATTCACCCTGTGTTACCAGAGAGTGCAAAATTACTGTTCTCTACTTGTAACGAAACTATGGATTACAGCTGAAATGACAGCTGATTAACTCTTCGAGTTCTATAGGTCTCAGGAGAAAGCAAATTTAGGCCAGAGGACAAAGATATGCAAAAAGCATAAAAGAAGCTAGTATTTTTTAGGATAAGAACTATTTTGTGACAACCAAAAAAAACATGTAAGACTTCCCAAATTTGAAAAGGACCTAGTCAATGAAATGATCACATATTCATCTCCTCTTCCAATAACTGCTCGTTTAATAGGAAGAACAGTACAAATTGATAATTAAAGGAAAAGAAACCAAAGAAATTAAAAAGAATGTGGGGCAGGTCCATGGATGGAAAAAGGTGAGAAAAAAATAATTACAGAAACAAATTCAAAAAACCTCAGGCATGCAAAGTGGAAGTAGAATGTGGGGTAAAATTCTTATATTGTGCCAATTATGTGAAAAAAATTATTATTCATAGGTTTGCTGTTGTGCACAACAGTCCCTTCAGGACTCAATATTCATGAATTCAGTTCATTATTATTCCACTTTTTGCTCCCTTTTTCATTTAATTTTCCACTTTCTCCTGTGAAATCTGTTTCTCCTCTATCTCTACTGATATTTGTCTTTCCTCCTTGGCACATTTTAATCTTCCAACATGTGACTCTCTTTTTTTCCCTGTTTTTCTTTCTGTAAAATACAGCTGTACAACCAGAGGAAAAGAAAACTGAATAAACACACCAGCCCAAACCAAAAAACCCACAAAAATGACAAAGAAAATGAAATACCCTGGTAACTCTCGTACACTCTTTAAAATTTAGTCTTTTACCACATGACTACACAAACATCTGCAGCATTAAATTCACACACAGAATAATGTCCTCTGCTGAGGAACTTGGGCAACACAATTTATGCCTTCTCAAACTCATGCAGTTCATTCCTATATGAATACAACTTACTCCATATGCAGAGACAGTAGTAAGGGATGAGGAAAGCACAGACGTGTAAACCAGATAAGCTCCCCTTACAGGGAAGGTCGCTTTCAAGTTTTTGTTTCCAACTGACTGTCTCAAAAATATTTTCAACTTTGGGCAACTGGAAGTTTAATAGGGTTAGTAATAGGTCTTAGTGTGTTGTGACGTTTTCTGTTTCCAAAAGAAAAATGTAACCAAAATAACTCCAACAACATAGACAACTTCTATATGTCAGTTCCTTTATATGTCATTATTTCTTTATTAAAATGAGGCTCAATATGCAATTAAGTGTTCCCTGCTGACTGCCAAATGTGTTAAGAAGTTATTGTCTGTTATCTTTAGAAATCCTTGGGATGTTTTCATTTTACCAGTACATCTTCAGAAAATGGTCCTCACACTGGGAGGTTCTAGTTATCTTTAAATACACTTAGATACAAATAAAAGTTGGCTGTAAAGTCAGCCAACTGAATTACTTAAACATAAAAAAAGAAATTTTTCAGCCTAATACACTAGAGGTGTGGGCCACATATTTGACTCTACTAAGCATTTGTGTCAAACCTACAAAACTACAAAAATAAAATACTGTCTTTGCAAGTAATAACACTTTTATCAAGCCATAAGTTGTAAAAAAACCACATGAACTGTAAGACACATTTTAATTAACAAGCATCAACAATTTGTCAACATTTCTACTCCTACAAATCTATGTATTTTCAATAATAAAATATATGTCCACTAACCAATAAAATTTGCCATGCTAGCTGCATCATATTTATATATTGTTGGAGGAAAGTACTCACCATCCAATAAAGTTTCAATACATATTTTCCAAATTTATTGTACAGTGGTACGTGTTCCTGGGTAGCTTTACATAAGGCATAAATGTGTTCCCAAGGTTTCCAAACAAGTGTGGATGTTTCACTATTTAAGGAATTCTCATTATATATCCTCCAGACAGCATAAATTTCACTTACAATCCATCTCATCAGCTAAAACAAGGGAAAAATAGAAAAAAATATTTTCAAATAACATACTTTTGAAAAAAAACCCAAGTTATATTACAATGATCAAAGAATAAAACAGAACCTGTTGTAAATAAAAAAGCGACATAAAAATATAGCTATGGTTTAATGGAAAAATTAATTTCATTGTTATGACTTCTCTTAAAATCATTACAATACCTATCTAAAATAACATAACACTTTATGAAACTAAGTAAAGGCACATTATTAATAAAGGTATTCATCATTTAACCAAGACAAATGAGGAAACATGATCTTAAAATAAATTATGTTACAGGACTTGTGAGCGGTCACTTGTTTAATGGCTTATTAAAAGCCAGATGCTAAAAATCAGTATTACCTTTAATAGTCATTATTTGTACTCAGTAAAAGAAATCCTAAATTATTAAAAGTACTTAGTAATTTTTAAGACATAAAATAGGAGCTTTAACTAACCATGTTTTATGCATGTGTTTTTATAATACGCAGACTTCTGATGTATGGCATACTTTCACAAGTATTACCAAAATGTTACAATGATTTATATAAATGGGATTGAAAATGAGCTTTTACTACAAGAAACTTGCCCTAAGATTAATTAGTGGTTCTATGGACACTCCCAAGAAACTTGTCCTAAAATAAATCAGTGGTTTTATGGACTTCAAAATCCACATGACCTGTTTTCTGGTGTTTCCTTCCATACATCTCTGGTGCTGAATTTTGAATTTGCATTGAAGTACCAAATGAAATAGAAAATATTAAGTAATGTTACATTCAGTAAGGCGCTCAGATGCCTTGGTTCTGCCTGGTTTATATTTTCCCATGACCTGCAGAAATTCAGTAAACTTTCATTCAACTATGGAGAGACGGAAAAGACTGTCTGGATCACAGACATTTGCACAGACATGCAGGCCCACTAGGACTTCCGGAAAGTTTGAATAAAAACTACAAATCCTTTATAACATATCCTTTATTTACTCTTTTCTTTAGACAATATTATCCAAAGGTAATTACCTTAGTTCATAGACTGCAAACATACTTTTTTTTAAAAGTCTGGAAAATCTCTTACCATCAACAATTTTTCAAATTCTAAAAAAAGTAAACACTAATTATAATAATCTAGATAATTTTTGCCATTTTATTCCCATCATTCTTTTTCCACTTAAAAAATTTGTCACAACTTATTTCTTCTTGGTAGGAATATGGAGTGAAATTCAATGTTAAAGAAAGATAAGACAAATGAAATAAATTTTTTTTAAAGGGACATTAATGTACTTCCACCTACCTCACAACAAAATATGTGTTCATTTGCTGAAACAAGGTCAAATGAGGTTTCATTTTTGACTATCACAGGAACCTAGTAGAAAGTAAATTAGTTAGGTCCATAGCTAAATGATCTGGAAAAAATGAAATGAACATTAGCATGTAACTGATTTAACTGCAGTGAACATGCAAATGTTGGACATCTGGAAAACACTCATTAAACATTTGAAAACTAGAAGTGATCAGTTTGCAAATCGTGTAGATGGTTTGGTATTTCCTAATAAAACTTTCTTAAAACATAGATGTTCAGAATTCTTAAAAAATAATTACTATTTTTACCAGATTTAAAAAATATTAAATTAAATAACCACATAAGTAAATTGAGATGCCCTCAAGTTTTAAATATATTTGCAGTTGCATTTAAATTGTGATCATAACACCGTCTCATATTTTGAGATTCCCTTAGCCGCCCACCAGGGTTCACAGGGATTTATTTGCTATGGTCAGTCAGACAGTGGTATTTTCAGTATGAACAGCAACTTTATCAAACCTTTGGCTGTGTTACATAATTTTCATTACTATTTCCTTCTTATAGAGCCCATTTCCTTTTTGTAAGCAGTTTAGTAATAACACACGGGGATTGTAGTTTATTGAACTAAATGTATCTGTGTCTCTCATCACATACTGGTGTTTGTTGCTTGATTCTTTGCTTACCACACTAAACAGGCTTGCTTATGCTTTCTTTTATAGTTGCAAATATATCAGATAACAATGTGTATCATTCTTAATAGCCTTTCATCACTTGACATTTACATTAATTTTGATATAAATTTTCTGATAATCATTGCTTCTTGATTCAAAATACATATTGGAGCAAAAGAAGCATCAAAGTTTTAATCAGGTCTTAAAGAAAACAAATGCTTTCTTTGTAGTACTCTAGAGATGGATTTTAAAAGCTATTTTTAATACAGATACATGTTTCCATGACTTTCTGGGCTGCCAGCTCTCTTGCCCTCATCTTTCAGATACCTCCACTCAGTTTATGCATTTTGGCAGCATTTCCTATCCAATCTTTTGGTGTTGCCAATTACTCCTCTGACCTCCCCCACTCCTTCCTCCATCAAAAATTAAACTTAGACCTGCTTAGTGTCTAGTTAATAAAAAATTGAACTGACAAGCTGACAAAAGGAAAACTGACAAGCCTGAAAAAAGTTGGAAGGGTGGTCCAAGTGCTTTAAAACTTCAATATTTCATCTGAAGTAAATTACTTAAAAACTTAGATTAGTAACAGTATTGGAGAACACCAACTTTTGAAATAGGAGGCTGCTTATTTTCTCTGCAATTAATTTTAAAAATAAACTGAATAACAGCTCTGCATAATTTTAGAAGGTTATGGTTACCTTGCAGACAAGTACTGTCAAAGACATGGACACGTACTCTTTGTAGCCCAGAAAAATATAATAGCTGAAGCGAAAAAAAGTACTGTAGTTCTGGTAAAGTTAGTTTATTGTTTCATGACAAATATGTAGTTCAGACACCTGCTTGAGGGAAGCTTCAGCTGCAACATACAGATATTTTTCTGCTGTGACAGTAATTCTTAAATGAGAAAAAAAGAACACAAATCAAAATAGAAAGGCATCTCTCTGTCCAGTTGTCTTCCAAATGCACATGGGAGTCAAAAAGTGAAGCAGATGTGGGAGGATACACTACCATGATGTTCTCCACCAGGAAGTGCTGGTCCATGGTGGTCTTATCCCATTAATAAAGACTCTCAGATTCTGCATGGTATAATTGAGAATGCTATTATTACAGCTAACTGTAAAGAAAAGGGTTAGTATAGGTAATCTTGTGTCCTTTTAGACACTGGGAAACCCATGTTGTGTGGCATCAAGCAGGCCTCTGATTCATCTATGCAGCATTCTGTGCAGATCCCATCCATTTTGGTATTACCAAGCTACGATACAACTTGAGCTATGAAAGGATATTCTTACAAGAAAACAACTCTGCTCATAATTTCTGCTGTAAAATGAAAGGATGTTGACATAAGAAGTTGCTGCTGTGGTTACATAAAGTCGAGGAGATGCAGGTGATGTAATTGCCAGTAACAAGCAGCAGCTGCCTGCAGGCTCCTCCGTTACCATCAGCAATGTGAGCTCACCCTGTGCCCAGGTCCAGCCCCAGGGCTCAGCCGTGTGTGCAGCACAGGTCAGCTGTCACACGGGTCACTGACTCCTGGGGTACACTGCTCTCTGGGACACGATTGACTGTGTGGTCAAGTAGCTTTTACCTGTTGAACTAATTTACTCTGCTAATTTCACTCTACTTTTAACAAGCTAGGCAAGTAGCATTTTTTCATGACCTTGTTTGTTTCTTACCTCTTTTGCTAAAAACTCTTGTGGGCGTTTCCATGAATGCACTTTTAAGGATGCTGGCAACCTTATTTTCCCTTCAGGATCGTCAAATCCAGGCTACATAAAATATGCATGAACAAAAATGGACCATTTTTTATTAATTACAGTATTGTATTTTCCATGAGATTTAAAATAATATATTGTTCACAGGATAATTCACTTAAGGAGCAAAGTAGCATAAAAAAGAACTAATAGTATCACAACTGAACAAAAAGAGCCCAAAGCCCAAACTGAAGATGCAGCACAAAAGCCACCTACACTGTCCAGAGAAGTTTATGTGGTCTGCACTTTCTAAGAGGTCCATATGAAATGATTTTTTTTCTTTTCCCCTTTCAGAAAGATCTCCAAAACAAGCTTAAATTTTTAAGTCAGGTACTCTTCTACCAAGTTATTCCTATGTACTTTTTCTAGCTCACTTATTTCTATAGCTTTTTAAGTTGAAGACTGAAAGCAAATATCTAAAGCAATATTAAGACACAAAAAAAGCGTGTTCCATGCATTTGACACTGCTGTAGAAACCAAAGAGAGCTATAATTATACAGCATGAATTAGCCCCTTAAACAGAGAGGCTCATACAGTTTTCAAACTTGCATTTCTGAAGAGATGCTTATCCTCCATATGCACAGAAGGCATCAGGATATGTGATATCTGTTTACTTGCTGGTGCAATGTAGGATGAGGACATGCCTCTGAGACAGGTTGTGCTGACTGAGAAACTAATCAGTTACATGGTTAATGCCTTGTATTTGTGTCTGGATTTTAAACAGCTTTTAGGGATATTATACATTCATGCGTGTTTGACAGTCCATGATCCACTCTATCTTCTACAGACCAAACAAGAGAACGAGTTGCTGGGAACAAAAATCTATGATACTTTGAGTTCTTAATGATTAAAGGAAGGCAAAACAAAATACATCACAAAAGCATAAAAACCAAACACAAACCAAAGACTCACAAATAATCTTCTCCCCACACTTTTTATTTATTTGTTAGATTGCGTAAGTTCCTTCAGCATAACAAGCTATTTCAATATCTGAAGGAAAAAAGATAAATTGAGGGAAAGGGGAGGGAAGGAATGTTTTAGGAATACTTTTTTTTTTTCTGAAAGCCTAAAGAAAGCCTTGGAGCCTGGACCATACAAAACTTTCTGCTTTCAGAGACATCCAACCCTGACTTCATGGCATAACAGGAAGTTTAGCACTTAAACACTAGATAAACCAGAGGAGGCAGATGGAATGACACAACACTATGCAAAGAAACACTAACAAAAAACAAACCTGGAAAGATACACCTTTCTTTAGCTTACTAGTGCAAAAAATGCTTTGAAGAAGAATATTGTAGGTTTAGCTAAATTTGGCTGAAAAAAATCAAGTTTTAACTTCTCTTTTATTTAGATGGCTATAAGAAGAGACAAGTGCCAAGCCTCAGGGGTTCATGCTCTAAGGACAAGAATCTCAACCACGAGTTCTATAGGAAGGACATGGAAGAAATGGGCACAGGAGACAAAGACAAGGTCAAATGCACAATCTCAGGAACACAGTGCAGTGCTGTAAGAGAGGGCGTCGTGTAGGGGTGTTTGGTAAAAGACTTTCAGTGTTACAAGCAAAGAGATCGCTTCAGATTGATTTCTTCTCCCGTACAAGAAAATAGGACTGTTTATATTTGTGTTCTAAGTGTACTCAAAGGTCCTGGGTGCCATCACTAATTTTGTTTCTAACTGAAATAGCCTATACAATGTTGAATTTTGGCTACCTGCTTGGATTGAAAGAAGCCACATTACAAAATACTTTAGATCTGTAAATTCATCTGCCATGACTGACATATAATTCCTTTAAACATGTAAAATGAGCAATGCTTCCTACAGTTTGTAGCTGAAGAACTGAAGAGTCCAGTAAACAACTCAGAATGCCCCTTGTGCTAAAATAGAAGAAAGGTTTTCAGATATAGCTGTTTTGAAGTTTATGCATCATAAGAATTTCTGGTAGACCTAACAAATTAGTGCTAGATAAACGTTGAGTACAGCCCAAAGACACCAAATGTGGTAATGGAACAGAAGAAGGACTCAAAGGAAAATTATTTACTTGACAAGTTAATGGCAGTATTTAGTATAGTACTTATACCTTCTCTCAAAACAGTACTTTGGCCCCACAAGATAATAATATAGTTAACCTCGGGAAAAGAAAAAAATAATCTGTAAAAATATATGGTATCATATTTATAGTACACAATGACGTATTCAGAAGAAACATAGGAGCATGGCAGAATCTGCATACAAAATAGATGATAAAGCATGGTATTTAATGCATTTTAAATTTCAATTTAAAATGCTATGTTTAAGAAACTCTTTAAGGAATAAGTTTACTACTACTCTGCATAAAAGACACATATATTCTGCAATGATAACGAGTTTGAAGAAGTAAAAATCCATGAGAATTTTAATCCATTCCAAAGTTGGAAAACAGGAATTTTTCTGCATGTGGCAGGTGCTTACTTCCTGCAAAATGACGATATTCCTTCAAATCATTCTCTACATACTAGAACTGCAGAGAGTGTTTCACATACCCAGAAACTGCAGTGTACAAAAGAAAAGACTTCAACAGCCATTTTTGCCATAAAAAAGATGGATGCATCAAATTTGAGTCCACAGAAAATGCAGAGCCCTGATAAGGACATGCTGACATACTACAACAGTTCAGCTGCTCCCACATCCCCCTGTTTCAGTTATGATATGAAATAGATTTTGGGGTTGTATTTTTTTTTAAACCATAAATGTACACATATTAATGCACACAGATATGTTAACAGTTCATTTTAAAAGGAGCACATAGACAATGCACAATACTTCCGGTTTATTACTGTAGTTTAGTAGGGAACTACTTAAACATATTGAAAAAATATGACTGAAAATTAATGTATTTATCAGTAACACATTATTTTGAAGTTGTGACAAATACTCTATTAAATACAAGTACAAAAAATGAAGTGGAAATAATACGTGCCACACAACTTACTGAAATTTGACCTTTTCCAGGCTTTTCTTTTCCAGGTTTTCCACTATCCCATTTTTCTGCATTGATATCTGCATCATTCCATTCTGGCCAAATAGGAAATCTCCGCTTCTCATTGGCAGCATCTGCCTTGGAAGCCATAGATGTCCTAGGAAACACAGAGTGGCGTAAATAAAAATGAACAACGTATTAGACAAGGGCAGTAGGAAGACTTTTATCTTTTAAAATATTCTTTTCTAATGTACTGTAATAAAAATTTTAGTGTTTTTAACTACATTAACTTTTTTGTCACTAAAATAAGCAAACCTATAGAAGTGCTTGATGTTGTTACTAGGTATAAACCAACAAAATACTTAAATGTATTTATACAAGGAATTCTGCTGAAGTAAATGGGATAGCTGAAGCACAAAAGTGGAATTTGAGGACAGTATCTTCCCTCTTCTTTTCTCCAGCTTCAAGCTTCTCCATGTTCTCCTATGCCAGTCCTAGCATTCACCACTCAGTTCAACTCACTCACCTGCCTGAAGGCTAGGCTTTCTTTCCTTTCTTTTGAGCTATTTTCTTTAAATAACCAGAAGGGGCTTGCTATGGATAAAAGATGTCCTGGGGAAAAGAACCTCACTTCTAGGCATCTGTGTGCTGTTACACCAGCCAGTGCTGTCTCCAGGTAGTTTCGTTCTCAGGGCCTCTTATGCTACCACTACTCTCACTACCTTCTTCCTGGGTTTCACAACTCTGGCAATAATTTTGCTGAGACTGAAAGGATTTTCACAAGACTAATACACAATGTGTTCATAGCCACAAAGTAGCGCTAGTGCACCTGCATCTTTCCAGTGCATACAAAGGGCTGAAAAACTGAATTAGCTAGAATATTCACTCATTTTTCCCATATAAGTGCAACAAAATGTGTAACTACATTCTAAAGTCAAACACAGGCTACTTAAATGAGTAGTCTGACTAGGAAAAATGGTGTGTAGCAAGTGACACCTGAAAATAGTATTAAGCGCCATCACCCGGAAGGTGGAAGCAGGGACAAGTCACTTGGGGGAACAGAGGCATTACTTAAGCATAGAGCAATGAAACTACAAAAGCAAAAGCTCAGCTAGAGTAGAAATAAAGGACATTAAGGACAAGGAAAAAAGCTTCCATAAGTACATTGGCAGGAAAAGACAAATAAGGAAGCACATCTGCTGCTCAGTGGGGTGGAGAACAAGTTAGTGACAAAGAACATGGGAAAGGCCAAGATATCCAATATCTTTTTGTGTTTTGGGTTTTGTTGGCAAATTTGGCTCTCAGGCTTCCCAGTTCAAAAGTCTGTTTACAGAGTCCGTGGGAGCAAAGCATTATCTACAGCAGAGGAAGGAGCTGGGCAGCACTTAAGCCAACTGGACACACACAGCTCCCTGGGACTGGCTGCAATGTGAGCAAAGGTACTGAGGGAATTGACTGGAGTCGGATTTGGATCTTGGTAACTACGGTGCTTGGAGACACTTTAAACTCAAACAGACATGGATCTAAGCAACCTGACGTAACCTGGTCCTGCTTGAGTAGGAGTTTGACTAAATGGCTCCCAGAGTGACCATTCAATGTTTTTCTATAATTCCATAATACTTTAGTTGTTAGCAGTAGTAAGGACAAAGACATGGGTAAAAATAAAGATTTCTCACTGTCTAGACATTAACTACATTCATCCACACTACCAGTAACTCTTAATGGAAGACAGCTGTTAAAATTCAATACCATCTGTGCCTTCTGCTGTGCAAAAGCCACCCAAACATAGATTCTAGCTCTCTAACTGGAAGGAAGACGTGTTCTGTAGAGCGATACTTTGCTTTATTTTTTCATCTTTGTCACCTCAGTCACCTGTAAATTGACTCTATTATGTTTGATCTTACATTAACGGTATAATATGTTCTCCAGTGTCTTCTTGAGGACTCAAATGATGCTTCATTCTGTATTCAATAATATTTTAAAAGCAATTGAAAAACCTTGAAGTGTTTATCAGTTTCTTTGGATTAGCAGAAATGTCTGTATCATTTCCACTTGTTTCAAAGAATCTGTTGCATCTGTACTAACGGCATGCATGAAGAACAATGAAAAACAAAGTGCTGGCTGCATCAACAGATTGCGCATTTATGATATTTTGAAACCTGAACACTTCTAAGACTGATTTAAATACAATTCCTGGCAGTTTCTTACACATAGTAAAAAAAATATAAGTTAAAATTCTCATTTTTGTACTTTTTTCTTACTTCAGATAAAATATGAATGGTATATGTAGCAATTTTAAATATTTAAGGACTACTCCTAAATTTTTTTGTTTTCTTTTTTCTACTTCTAAATCTGCATTTGCTCTTCTAAATATTTATAGAGAAGCATGGAAATTTCACTTACTGATAACAATAACAAAGATATTCTGATGCCATTCACAAATGAAATTAATGAAAATTTCAATAATTCAGAGAACCATAGAATAGTTTGGCTTGGAAGGGACCTTAGAGATCATCTAGTTGGACCCTTCCTGCCATGACCAGGGACACCTTCCACTAGCCCATGTTATTCAGAGCCCCTCTTAATTTCTTGCTATAAGATTTCTGAGTGCTTTGGGACAATAATGGAATAATAAAAAAGCATAATTTTAAAACACAACAATGAGATATGGAAGATTTACTTACTATCACACTAAGAAAGAAAATTACTTTCCACCACACTTTGACATAACAGAATACCCTCAGCATTAACAATGTGGAAGACACGGAAACAATGGTACCTATGACTGAGATGGCTAAACTAAGTTGTGGAAGTCTAATGCTACTGCATCTCAAAAAGGATAATTCAATAAGACCTGGAAAATTCACAGATAACTGCAATTTAATTGGTCTCCAAATATAAGTAATAAACAGTAATAAATGAAAAAAGAAAGCTGAATTAATTAAAATACTGTATTTGAGTAATGCTATTAGAAAGTTCCTCTGTTACAAGAATTGAATAATATAAGTGTGAGAATTCTTTGAAATGAACTGTAAAACACAAGGACAAGGCAAATTACTGGTATTTTATGCTCAGGCTGGATGGCTTCATTGTGTAACAGTATTTTAAAAACCAACTGACTGGCAGACTTCCTTTTAATCCCATGCTAAACCCTAAAGGAGAAAAAGGAAGAATAAATTGCCAAATGAAATACCATGAAGTTGGCACTAATTCACCTCTGACCCTTTAAGCAGCTTCTCCAAGAATACTGGTATAATTGATATAGTGCCAACAGGGGAAATCAGGGTGGCAGAACAGACAAGCACTACAGGGAAAATGCAGACAGACTGCAACCTAAGTTTTTCAGAGACTTCAGATTTAATAGAGAGACAGGAAACAAGCCCACAAGGTACTGGAAGTGTGCTCTCTCGAGTTAAATATAGTCATTTAGTCTATAGACATACACACTACTGCATTCTGTAAGCAAGATCTTTTCAATTTGGTCAGTGGAGTCTAAGAAGCTAGGAAGCAAATATTTTCTTCCTAAAATAGATAAATCTACCTGTAAATTATCTATGACCAATCCTTACAGGGGGAACCCAGCAACACTGAAAGGAGTCTTCTCAAGAATTACAGAAATACTAGCAGTTACTTTCAGAACAGCGTGGCTACTCCAGCCTTCCTTTCCCAGTGACTCATGTCATTCTGGATCATCAGACAATAATAATTTCATGACACCATGCAGGTTGCAGGATTTTTTAGAACCCAGGAAGACACCAAGAGGCAGTAAAAAAAAGTGTCCCTTTCTGCGGATTGTTTGAACAGACAGAAAAAAACAACTTCTGTCCTCAGTAAAAGCTTTTACATTAGGAAAAAGAGGGCAGAGAACAAACAGATGGTTCAACTTTTTCTCCAAATCTGCCCTGCAGGGAAGCTACTTAAGTTTTTCTCTAATCTCTTCCAACCTCAAAGACAAAAGGCTCCTTTGAAGACCTTATTTATAGCAGAAAGTTCTTTTAAACTATAATCACTGAAATGGTTTTTAAAAAGTAGATTCTGAATATCTTAGAAACCCAGAGCAGAAACCATGGTAACACTCAAGTTCATAAGAATCTCTAAAGGATAAGAGAAAGTTGGCCAAGTATCAGTAACTCTGTAGCAAAATGATTTGCTCTTTTTCTTCATACCTAGAGCCATTCTTCAGAACAAACAGAATGAGTCACAGTCAGATGATTTAATAAGCAGCTAATAAGGCAATACAGTTTTCTCCCTATTATTAGAATAGTCAGCAGCAATTACAACATAAAATCAAAATATGAATGAGTTGTTCACAATACTTTGCCATTAGTCTTATCTTGGATACTGGAGCCAAAACATATAGGATTCTCTGCAGAAGCAAAATACTCCAGTCTACGTGCTCAAAGCTCTTACTTTTGGGGAGAATCAAGTCACGGATGCAATTCAGGTATGACGAGCAGAACAAATAATTGTAAACCATCTATGTTGCAATCATAGTTGCTTGCAAAGCCTATGACAATATGTTTTATTGTCATTTCACTTCTGCATACTGGGGTTGGATTTCTTCCTCAAAAAGCACAGAGTGCTTTCTGTGAGAAGCAAGATCAGAAGAAAGATCAAACTGTAGAAAATTAAAGCGAAGATAGAAAGAAAAGATGAACACCAACTGATCATTCTTTATAGACATACTATTTTTAAAGGGGTCCGTAATTCAGAACACTGCTTTCAAGTGTGATGTTCTCATTTCTAAACGTAGCTATGTCCTTGTAAGTGTCAGACAAACTACTAATAGACCTCAGTAACTTGTTGTGAATGAGACTATTTTGAAGACACACACATCTGCTAAGAGAGATGGTCACCTAGCCTCACATTTAGCTTTGCCAGCCAGAAGTCCATGTGTTTTCTTATTTTCATTTGCCTTCATATTAATGGAAACCAAGTTGTTACCTCTTGGTTTACTTTCCAGATTCTAGGAAGGAGAAGAAAAACCCTGTATGCCAAATCCGTTGTGCAAATTGTACACAGTAGTGTGCCTTGGGCATTACTTGAAAGAAAAATTAATGGAAAAAATTGGTCTAGAAGTATTGTAAGTTTTAAGAATTTTTTTTGTTTGTTTGTACTCCTTGTTTTCAGCCTGATTCCATTTGTTGCCCTATAAATATTGTCTGAATTTTTGTCCTTGTAGTTTTAGAATTCCAGCTAAAATTGAGTATCTTTTGCTGTTTTGATCCATTTAGCCCAACTAAACCTTTTTGCTGTATAAAAACTTGAAGTCAGAAATTGAATAGAAAACACAAAATTGAGTAATAGACTTGTGCCATGTGTTAGGAGAAAAAAAGGAAAATGCATTCAAAAAACTGGCAACAAATAGACTGATAAGCAACTGAACAGTTCATACAGATCACAATGGATTTATTTTACCTTGTGTGACTAAATCTATGTAAAGCAGAAAAAAAAATTTTTTAATGTGTTTTTGGAGAAATTACTGTAAAATTCAACCTTCATGCTCATAGCAAGCTCATGCACAATGCTAGAATTTTGGACTCTTATCCTTCTATTTTTGCATTCCAAGAAGAATAGTTTCTATTGCACAAACTATCATTTGTGAACGCTCAAAGACAGAAGTAAAATCAGGTGATACTACATACCTGAGAAACAATATCATGGACATGCTGCTTTCAAATAGCAGCCCAAGACTCTGTAGCCTGTGAGAGCAATGCCAGAAAACTCAGCTTACCACTTTCAGAGCTGAGAGACAGCTGTAGTGAAAATTCTCTGCTCCTGATTCTATGGAGCCAAAGATCTGCTATAAAAAAGCTTTGAATATAGAATGGAGAAAAAATACTATTTTACTTTGATGCCTTAGGTTTTAACTTTTGTATTTTTCAGATCTTGTACTGATCCTGAAAAACATTCTTCACAACGGAAGGTATCAGATTGCCCGAAGGTCATTCATTTGACAACCTTTCGTGTTCTACCACACTGGAGGTCACTTAGACCTTTAAAAGACATCCTTCAAATTTTATTTTTTGTAGTTACATTCTCAAGAGTGGAACATTGAAAATTAATTCCAAGAGATGCCTGCCAAGGCAGAAACACTGTAATGTCTAGGTCTTAAATGAGCACTTGTAACCTACAAAACCAAAAATAGTCTACAGAGGTGGGCTTTATATCCAGTTTTACAGGTGGAAGTATGATATACCAATACCTAGGTAATGTCATAGCCAGAGCCTGGAAAGAGGAGTGTCTTTTCTGGTGATTTTCAGGTGCCAATCTCAGCCAAAAGAAGTGATCTCTGACTGATTCTTCCAAGACAGTTATGGCTGACTATGAGTTGTGCTCCAGGTGGGATTGTAAGCTGGTCCAAATCCTTTAAGGTTAACTGGTTTCAAAAGGTGGCAGTGACAGGCCAAGTGACCAGACTGCCATAGACAACAAAGAGTTCAAGCCGCATCGTGCAGTTTTCCAACGAGTCACAGATTTGAAAGCAACTAACATCTACATCCAGTTTGCAGACCAAATTTCTGTCTGATCAATGTGCTCTTCTTCCAACTATCAGCAAATGACTAAGGGTTGTAAGGTTATAAACTGACCTTAGATTCAGCTGTAAGAATGCCAAGAAGATTGCAGCACCTCTTTTGACACTAAAGTTTGATACTCAAGTCTATCTGAAGAATATGAACTGCACTTTGCTCTTTTCTTTGGCATTGCCTCTGTTGGCTCCTGTAAAAACCTCTTGTGCTTTCTGTATGGCACCTGAACAATTAACCAAGAGCTAAGTCTCTGCATGGCAGAGCATGCCAGTATTTCTGTGGATTTAGGCCAACTCATTTAAAAAGCACTTTGCATGCATTGTTAAGAAAACCAGGAAATCCCATTTCTTCAGTAGTGGTTACAGAGAGTTCACAGAAGATAAAGACCATTCTGCTTAAGCAGATGAATAATCCCTGGCAAACAGAATCTCTAACATGATACTTTAAGAATGCTTTCTAGTTCCAAAGCACAATTATTAGTATTTTTCTTTTGACAGCACTTTTTCTGCTATGCAGTTCTGCTGAAAGCTGCTTTTCTCCATTACACTGCTCATTACACTGCTCATCATAATAGAAGTCAAAACTCCTCTTGCACAGTCTGATTGTACAGTCTCCAACCAAGGGCTCATGGAGTGCTTGCCTGCAAGATCCTCTGACGGTGCTTTGAGTTTCGTGGAAAGAAAAACCTAAAACCAAGATCAGTACAGAGTACAGTATTTAGTGTGATATTGCCACTAGTATATTACTTAATATTTTCATGCCCATGAGTCCATGAAGTTTGAAATCTACAGATCAAATAGGCTGATCTCTCAAGGGTTCATTGTTTTAATTAACTGGGAAAATTAATTTGAATACATAATTTTCTAATTAACATGTAATCTGGTTAATAAAAAATTAAACTTACTGGTCAGCTTATATGCTACTCTAGTATGCTTATCAAATTTACCTGGGGGAACAAAACCATTATCTCACCACAAAGCATGAAACTAAAAAGAAAGTTAAAGTTAGAAGGGAAAAAAAAAAATTACCAACACACTGACTATGTAAAGTTGTACTACATTTACACAGTAAAAAATTTTAAGTAATGAAGCACAGGTGCTAAAAGCAAGAGCTTCATCTTTCTGGTCAGAAATTCTTGGTCTAATTTAGAAAATTTTTTTTCTGATACTAACAAAATTACTGCCCTCAGAAATATGAGTTACTTACAAAACAAATAGACAATAAAAAACAATAAATGAAAAGTGGTTATTTCATAGTTAAGAAAGACAATACAAACTCTTCAGGAACATCTCTAGCGTTAGTCAGGTTAGAATTTAGGTATTAGTACAATAGTACAGTAGTAGAGCTTACAGATGGTCAATGATGCAATGAATAACTTCTGAAGAACAATCATGAACCAAAGCATTTCACCCAAACTGAACCTAAGATCACAACACATTTATTCACTAACATGGCTATGTTTGGGGAATGTACGTATGTGCAGGATGGTACCAGTTGCTCAGTGTTTCAGATGGTTACATTTCAAGGTACATAGATACTTTTCCCTTCAGTTCTGCAGCTGGGATGTCCTGGAATCCTGGGCCATTACAGATTTATGTCATGCCTGAATTATTTGAAAGACCAGGAAATGCCTTCAAAAAGGCTCCAGACAGCCATTCAAACCAAAATAATAGTTTATCTCCGGACTGCAATTAACAGCATGCTAAATGAGACAAAGCACCCTCAGGTTTGTCAGGACAGTAGCTTCAAACTGGAGATGAACAACTGCTGTAGCTCAAGATACACTATTGCCAGCATCTTGTGAAGCCTTAACTGGCTTTGGTTAGAAAGCATCTGAATCGAGCTGTTTGAGATAGAAGAGCCTCCCAACTTATCAAAAATCAGCTTTGCAGTAACAGTATAGAATCTTGTCATATGTTACCCTTTACAATTGTAAAGCAGCTTATGAATGCACTGAAGGTTTAAAATTCTTCATATAAAATTTCTTTTCCTTGTGAAGTCCAGTGAGTAGCTGTACTGGGTTTGGCCAGGATAGAAGTAAATTTCCTCAGAGCAGCTTGTAGGGGGGATATGTTTTAGATTTGTGGTGGAAACAGTGTCAATAACACAGCAATGTTTCAGTCACTGCTGAGCAATGACTACACAGAGTCAAGGCCTTTTCTGCTGCTCACGTGGCTCTGCCAGCACATAGGCAAGGGGTGCACAAGAAGGGACCAGAGGGGACACAGCCCAGACACCTGACCCCAACTGACCAAAGAGGCTTCCCTTGCCATGTGTTGTCATACTGAGCAATAAAAGCTGGGGGAAGAAGAAGGAAGTGGAAGGCAACTGGAGTGACAACATTCGTCTTCCCAAGTCACCATTACATGTGATGGAGCCCTGCTTTCCTGGGGATGGCTGCACACCTGCTTGTCCATGGGAAGCAGTGAAGGAATTCCTCTTTTTGCTTTGCTGTTTACCTATTAAGTTGTCTTTATCTCAACCCAAGTGTTTCGCACTTTTACCCAGATTCCTTGCCTCATCCTGCTGGGGAGGGGCTAGCAAGCAGCTGTGTGAGGCAGAGCTGCCAGATAGGGGTAAACTGTGACACTTGAAACTAATTGTTTTTTTAAAGACAGCCGAGTTTCCAATAAATGGGGCAGAATTAACCATAAAATGGGTACGCCTAATCCACAAATTGCAAAATCAGGGCTAGTATCCTCAATGTCTTTTGTCTAAAATGTTCACTCTGTTTCAAGTCTCTAGCAGCTAGTTTATAACCATCAAGCCACACTCATCTCTGACTGTAGTTCCTGCACAGTCAAAAACAAGCATAAGCACCAACATACGAATTTAACTAGATTTTATAATAATACAGCAACACTTCTCTCAAATAAAAGGTGTTGCAACATATGTTGCAAGTCAAAGATGTACCACTGGGCTACCCCCTTGGACCACAAACAGGAGAACAGGAGTGAGTGAGAACACTGAGTGAGAGAATGGGTGAACTCTAGCCCAACATCTTGTCTCAAACAATACTGCAATTGAAAACCTGCAAAGAGTAGAAAGGCTTATCTAGTATATTTGTCAAATACTTTCACAGTCTCTAAGTATTTTTAATAATAGTGCTCAAGCACTTCCCGAGCTTGATGTAGTTGCTATGTATTTATATAATCTTCAGTGGGTTTCTGTCTGCAGGCTTGTTCCCTGATTCAATGTAAATTTTTAGTGCCCATTAAAACTCACTTTAAGCAACATGAGAGGTCCAGCACAACACTAAAAGCAGCTTCAAGTTCAATTACCATACTCTTACCCACAAGTCATTAGTTCTTACCATTCTCAAACTTCAGCCTATCTAACAAAGCCAAAACATCAAAAAATAGTCTGGTCAGTCTATATTCTCTAAACCACCAAACTTTAAGTACACTTACCTAAAGAACACATGCTGGCAGTGGATAAAACCTCAGTCACAAGCCATGGCTGAAACCTTATCCTAGGCACATGGGAACTGAAGAATGAACTAGCAATACCACTATTTTTTTCTGCTTTTATCGTCCCATCCTTTAATCTTAATAACAAACATTTAGTAATCCTAGGCTTTGGTGCAGCAGCCTGCTTCTCATTGCAATCAACCTGGCAAACAGCTAAACTTAAATAATTTCTTCAAGCTAGTCCAGCCTTTAGCCTGTTTCTGCTGGTCCTTAAGGATACATCAGCAGTAAATATTGCTCTTAGTTACTGAGCTCCCTAAAAAGAACTCCAGCACTGTTCTGACCTTCCCCTATACACATTGGTGACCTCTGTCTGTGCCACAATTACCCCTAAACCACTTGCCTCTCTTGGCACCGACCATTAACTCCTCACTTTTGTCCCTAATAGCTGAAACTCTAATTGAGATAGATGCTGATGGCTTAAGTTTAATTCAGAAGATTGGGCTTGATGGCATAGAGCTTCATCAAATTAATTTAAAAAGCATTTTAATTCATTATCCATTCTTACTAGCCAGAATCTCTTTCAGTGCCGCCAAAGACATCAATTCCTATTCACCACAGCTGTTGAAACCTGGGATGGATCAGATTCTCAGCAGCCTCTAATGGTGCAATTAAGAAAAGCTACAAGGGCAGCAGTTCTTTTGAGCTCTTCAGCCTGTCATGTCCAGCAGCTGCCTAGCTCCTGAAGGGAATTGCTGTCTAATTAGAAAGCAATAATGAAGAGAGACCCAACGGAGTATCCTGCAGAGACCCAAGGGAAGTCTGGCTAGCAAGTCCAAAGGAATTTTCTTGCCTTCTCCATATGCTTCTGTGGTCCCACTCCAACAATGCAATATATCCACCAATAATCCTGATTGATTTTCCACAGTGCAGACGTACTGTGCTGGCTGTTCTAAACATTCGTGGGGAAAAAAAGAAGACTGATTTCAGTAGAAATTAAGAAAAGTGGTTTTAAGGTGATCAAAATATATTGCACAGATGTTTGTACACATTACTCTCAGAGGATTTCTGCACTAATTTTATCCACAACAGATGAAATTATAACACTGTAATTCTTTTTGGTAAGCACTGACAGCTTTCAGGATTTAGAAAAAAACAAACCAGCCTTTTTCTTTTTTATATTACTTATATTTCTATTTAGTATTTTGATCATTAGAGACACATAAAAACAAGTCACATTTACTATCAAAACGACAGTATTAGTCAAAAGACGAGGTATTTTTAACATTTTTGTCCTTGCAACTGCAAGCTTCATTCTAAAATAAAACAGAAAATCTATCTTGCAATTACTACAGAATACTAAACTTATAAGGCAACATTTTCTCAGGCAGCCTGCAAACATCCATTTCTCTTTCAAATACAAGGATAGTTATGTTACTTAGGTTTTCATAGATTTACACAAAATTTTTACAGTAATTGTCTCTGTCTCATAAACATCCCAGGCAAGCTGGGTAACAGAATGAACACAAACAGATATCAAAGAGAATCATAGAATCAGAGAATATTCTGAGCTGGATTCCACTAGGATCATCAAGGTCCAACTCCTGGCCCTGCACAGGACACCCCAAGAATCACACCATGTGCCTGAGAGCATTGTCCAAATGCTTCTTGAACTCTGTCAGGCTCGGTGCTGTGACCACTTCCCTGGGGAACCTGTTCCAGTGCCCAACCACCCTCCGGGTGAAAAACCTTTTCCTGATATCCAGTGTAAACCTCTCCTGACAAAGCTTCATGTGATTCCCTCGGGTCCTGTCATGAGTCACCAGGCAGATCGTGCCTGCCCCTCCTCTTCCCCTTGTGAGGAAGCTGCAGACTGCAATGAGATCTCCCCTCAGTCTCCTCCAGGCTGAACAGACCAAGTGACCTCAGCCACGCCTCATACGGCTTCTTCTCACAGCTGGCCCTCCACACTGTTGTATTCATATTCAATGTGCCATTGACCAGGACTCCCAGGTCCCTTTCTGAGGTGCTGCTCTCCAGCATCTCATTCCCCAGTCTGTCCATACATCCAGGGTTGCCCCATCCCAGGTACAGAATCTGGCACTGGTCTTTGTTAAACTTCATGTGGTCGGTGATTGCCCATCTCTCTAATTTGTTGAGTTCCCTCTGCAGGGCCTCTCTGTCTTTGAGGGAGTCAACAGCTTCTCACAATTTTACATCATCTGTGGACTTGCTTAGTGTCCCTTCCAGTCCTGCATCCAAGTCATTCATGAAGATCTTGAAGAACACAGGGCCAAGGACAGAGCCCTATGGAACCTCACTAGTGACAGGTCCCCAGTCTGATGTCACTCCATTCACTATCACCCTTCATGCCTGACCCATAAGCCAGTTCCTCACCCATCCATGATGTGTTTATCCAGCTGTGTGCTGGACATTTTGTCTAGAAGGATCCTGTGAGAGATAGTATCAAAAGCTTTACTGAAATCCAAATATCTAACAAATAATTGTTGTATCTCCCATGAACACAGCTGCAATCTTACAGTGTGTGTATAAGATTTACTTCTAATTTCCACAATCCATTAAAAAATACTTTGTAAACTGCCTTTGGTAAAACATTTACAATCATTACCAACACTTGCCTAGTATTAGAAGATAATTACCTGAGGAAATACAGAGCACTCTGTTCAACACAGGCTTTACCAAACAAAATGAGGAATGAATCACAGAGTTACACAGTACAGTTGTTTTATCACTATGTTCAGCAGTTTTTCTCAACAATTATAAACAGCATCAGTACGATTCACTTTATCGCAGAGCAGACTCCTGCAGAACCAGCTCAATATTCTTCTGATTGTTGTTGACAACAATGACACAGATCAAGCCTTATATCAGAAAATTGAACGTTCTCTGCATTTGGGTCTAAAACCGTACTTTCTAGCAAATGAATGATGTTTGTACCTTATTCTTGTAGTCCAAGATTACATCTGTATTACATCTTCACTGTAATAGAGATATTCCTCATTATACAACATCTTTCCATTTCCAAATAAAGAAATACCATACCTATTTGTCTGCTATCAATTGCATTCCCACCATTCTGACATCACAAATCCTTTGACAAAGGGGAAAACAGTCTAGAAACATTGTGGAAAATTTCAAAATTACATACAGCCTCCATTTTGCATAAACCACCACAGTCTGTAGTTCTAAGTTTTGACCATAAGACTAATCCGAAGAAAAAGCTCCCTATAAATTTCAGCAGGCTGTAGATCAAAACTTGAACTGCCTGGTGTCTTGTTCTCTCTCACAGAAATTCTGTAGCTTATAGCAGCAGTCTCCAAAGCAGGCAGTGCACACAAGGAAAGAAAATATTAGACCTTGAGTAGTGCATATATATAACTGATAAAGGAATAAATACACATACACTGGAAGCGTGCACTCAAAAACCTTTCACTAATTAATTAGGTTGTGCAATAAAAAAGTTTGGAGACCATTGGCATATAGCATGACTAAAGAAAAGAAGAACCTGTTTCAATGCTTCAGTCCTTTCAGAGGGACTAAGAATGCTAAAATATCTTTCTGATACTGAGTTTGGCATATAAATTCCAATCCATCTGGGAAACAAGGGCAAGAGAAAGGAAAGGCTATTCAAGATGTTAAAAGTGTTTCCAAGGGGAAACTTTTAGTCCCGCTGTGTTCAGTTCCCAACTACCAACAATTTCCACTGAGTTCTGCAACACCAGGTTTTCATACAGATCTTTGACAAGTGGGCACTAAGATGCATGTGGGTTTTCAGCAGGATGAAGATCTTACTGAGACTAAATACTGTAGTAGAATAGAGCATTTAATCAACTCACTTAAAACTTACAGAGCAAAACAATATGACTGAAAGTATAGCAAGTGCTGAAATCAAATTTTCAGCTATTTTATAGCACCATTCTCTGCAGCTTCATGAGAAACTCAGAAATCAGAAAAAATCAGAAAAAAACCCAGAAAATCAGAAATTTTTTCAGTAAAATTTTTGTTTCAAGACAAAAATTATGTACACAAAAATTTAATAAGCTGTCAGTAGCCTTCCTCCATTTAAATTAATTATCTACAGTTCAACAGATGCTATAGAAAAATCTTTCCTGACAATTTAGTCAAGGCTTATCAGGTCATTTGCTGAACTTAGAAAGACATGCACTGACCTGAAACAACACTTTTTCACCCATTCATCCAAAAGGCCTTAGTAGCACTTCAGAATGACAAAAAAAAATGAGTAGGGATAGGTTAGTCAGGAAATTAGCATCAGAGCCGGTGTAACTTCAGAATTTTTTGTGTCACAGATTTCTTGCTTTCCCCTCTTACACTACCAGCATTTTTGATACCATAAATACCAATTGAATCAAATACAAACAGAGATAGTTCTGTATACTAAGAGCTGTTCCATCAACTAAGATTTTTCTTCTTTTTTTTTAAAGTCACATCAACTCTCGATATGCCCGAACACTACTGAGGACATTAAGATGTCACATGGAAATGTATATGGCACATTTAGATGCTTACTGCTGAGAGTTACCCCTGTTTACAACAGGGGCTCTCTGCATCACAATGGTTTATCACAAGATAAACACAAAAGACATGCTACAGTTAAAACAGAAGTTATAGGCTTAATGAAAAAAACAACAATACAAACTACTTATTCTGTGCTATCATGGCTCTGCATTGTGATCTGGTTATTGTAACATGTTACTAGACTACAGAAGAAACAAATCACTAAGCTGCCACTAGGACATCTTCAAGCTACTCCACCTTATGTAAAATAACTTTCCTTTATTTTCTCTGACAGCTAAAAACCAAAAATGTCCCTGGTAGCTTAAATATCATCAGAAAAAATTTGATAAACTGTTTGAACCAATAAATATGAAGGGCAGCATGGCCAAAACAGCAACAACAAAGTTACTAAGCAAAGGGTGCAGTGGGAAGAAGGAACTAGATACTGGCAGCCTGCACCAGAAAAGTTAGCAAAATGGGAATCAAGGTGTGAAATATAAAATAGCAACAGGAAAATATGAAATAAGAAACTACTGTGTAGTAAAGGCTGTGTAACTAGAAATGAAATAAGCACAAAGGGGCATTTGAGATTGACTTCAGGAGAGAAATAAGTGATACAACTGAAACCTTCATTTATGGCAGAAAAAAAAAAGAAGAAAAGGCTATAAGTACACACATCAGGTACCTTTTTCATTTGAATCCTGACAGCACCATGCATTCAGGCTTACATTAGGAGGAGAAAGTTGCTGACACCATAGAAACAGAACTCACAAGTCAAAACAGTGACAGTGAACGTCACTCTATTTATTTGTCTTTGCAGGAAGAAACAGACATTTACACAGAAATATACAAATTCACACTAAACATCCAGCAAACAGCAAATAATTTAAAAATAACTGAAGAGATGCTACTTACACAGAAATAGTAAAGAAATTAATAGGAACAATTCTTTTTAAAATCATACTAGCTTTCCTCAGATTCTTTATAGCATAAAGCAAACATTCCAGGCACTTGGAATTGTCTTTCCTTTCTGTAAGTGACAGTGATTTGCTATAGGAGTCATTAATTAATTTTGCCCCCAAAACTGCAGCTAGTTTAGTTCCTCCACCTTATGAAAACAGAGAGCCCTCACTCCCAAAATTATTGTCCTGGTTCACAGCTTCGAGGTTCTTTTAAACCCAAAACCATTTCAGTGAGCTCTTAACTTCGGATAGCTCCCGAGCAGCAGCTGAAGGCTTCGCTCCCTTTGCTGTGCTCAAGGTCCGAGGGCTGCCTGCCAGACCCGGAGCGCTCCAAGACCCGGGGCAGGAGGGCGCTACCGGGCAGGAGCGCCCCAAGGACCACAGGAGGGAGGGAATACAACTTCCACACGAGCTGGGCCTCCAGCTTGAGCGAACAAGCAAAACCCCAAGAACAACCAAACCCCACTTCGTCCTTAGAAACCACTTTTAACGAAGCACCCACACGAGCAAGCGAACTTTCTTAGCACAAGTTGTTTGCCCGCACAGAGCTACGGGCACGCACCCGTGTCCGGCCTGTGCCCGTGCACGGCCACACAACCTCGACGGCCGCCCGGGCCGAGGCAGGAAGCCTCGGGGGAAATTCCCAGCCGGCCCCGGAGGCGGCCGCAGCAGCCCAGGCCGGGCACTGCGGTGTCCGCCGGCGCGCCGCCCGTGTCGGGCCGGCCGGCGGGGGCTGCCCTCCTCCCGCGCCCACCCTCCCTTCTCTGCTCGGGTTCTCACATTTTAGATAAGGTGCCGGTACGACTGGAGAGCTCCTTCTTCTTGCCCCCCTTGGCGGCCATGGCCGCGGGTCGGTGCCGCCGCGTCCGCCGTGTTGCCAGGCGACCCCGCGGGCCGCGCCGCTGTCCCGGTGCCGCGGGAGGGGCCGCGCGGGCCGGTGAGGGGCGAGGGGCCAGGCCCGCTCCCAGCCCGGACGCGGCCCTCGCCGCCCGCTTCGTGTTCGAGGAGCCAAAGAAATGGCGTGAAGTGCCTTTGCGGGCAGGGTTTGGCTTCGAAGGTAACAGATACTTTCTGCGGCAGCATCAGGAATCTGTCCAAACAACGTGGTTTGTTTGCTTGCCGGTGATAATCAATTGTGAGAAGCCGTCGACTCCGTCGAAGGCAGAGAGGCCCTGCAGAGAGACCTGGACAAGTGAGGGGACTGGGCAATCATCACTCGTATGAAGTTTGACCGAGACCGGTGCTGGATTCTGCACCTGGGACGGAGCAACCCTGGATGTACGGACAGACTGGGAAACAGAGGCTGGACAGCAGCGCTGCAGAAAGGGACCTGGGGGGCTTGGTCGATGGCAACTTGAATATGAGTCAGCTCTGCCCTGAAATTTTAGAGCTAGGCTATGCAAGTCTTTATTTTCCTTCTTAATTTCAAATTGAGGCAACTAATTAATTCCTGATAAGAAGCGCATGATTACCAAAGTGAATGCCGTTCCACCAAGGTCAGATAAAATTAGCATTAATCTGCTGGTTTTGAATTCAGCAGATAGTTGACTTCAACTTAGTTTATAAGCAGACTTTTTCAGGTACATTCTAGAGACTGCATTATTGCCAGCAGCTCCTATTTCTAACTCTTAACCTATTTGCTGTTTCCCAATCTGTAATGATGAAAAATCCTTGGTAAAACATAATATACTTCTTTGTTTATTCTTATTCAAGCTCAGCCTTTTCCAAATATAAAAATCAATGAAAATCTATTTGTCAAATTGGAGAGGGCAGGAGTAGATGAAAAATAGGAGGAAAAATATGCAGATGTTGCTACATCTAGAGGCTTGTTTTAGACAAATGTCAGATCTTGATTTATATCAAGATGACAGGCAGCCAGATATACACTCATAAATTTCGAAGTGGAGAATTCTTCCACAGCTTGGCATTTCCTTCAGCGTTATGTCCAACAGCATCCATTTAAAATAAGGTACTTTGGGACACTTCTCACTTGAGAGCCAAGTAAACATTTCAATTTTATTTATTTCTTTTCAAACTTAACAGCTGATCTTCTCTTCATTCAGTTATGCTATCACATATTGATTAGGGCAAACAGATAAAAAATAGCAGAGACAGAGGTGAGTTCAAACATCTGGCTGCACCTCTTCAGTACCAGCACAGGGCTCCTCACCTCCATCCCTTGCTGGATGCTGATGCCAACTTGTAGACTGGGGACAGGATTCAGTTTGTGACCCAGAATGCAGATAAAAACACCATGGAAATTACAAACTTCCTATTCCTCTGAATGCCCTTTCCTTTCCTATACTTACTGGACAGAGAAAATAGTATGGAAAAGTATCTATGAAACGTATGTATACATGTAAGAGGCACTTGTAAAAGTTTTCATAGTAGGAAAACCTCCTTCTTGATCCCAATGCAGATGACAAATGAGGTTTGTGGCATCCCAGCAAATAAAGCTTTCATAATAAACTTATGTGAAAGACAACATAAAAGTAACTGAAATTTGAGTGCCTGGGTCTGTAAACATTTTTGGGTGGTAGAGGAAGAACAGAAATCAGAAAAGCATATTTAATACAGAGCCTTTAATTCTTTGCTCTGTTAAATGATAGTTACTACATAGGAAGTTCAGAATGGACCTGACCTTTTACCACAAAGTCCTACAATAAATTTGGTTGCTAAGAGTGATGGCATTAAAAGCATATATCTAGGTGCTTTGCGAAGGAAGAATAAAAGGGATCTCAGGTTTTACATCCATCAAGTTACATCTTTTTATTTATGCAAGAACTTCATTTAGAATTCCATAACCTAACAGCAATGACAAGGACAACTTGTTTGGAAAGAGAAATTAATCTGAATTTCAAACAGGCTAGTTTTCTAACTGGCAAAGAATCTGTAAGGTCACATCAGCTGTTTCTCTGCCCTAATGTCTCAAGCCACGAAGTATATCTGACTGACACTCCCTGAAGGGAAGAAATTGTTAGGGTAGAGGCAGCCTGACAGTTAGAAAATGTGAAATAAATGCACAAGACAACCACAAGTGTCAGGAACCCATTGAGATGTCACAAAACAAATACTAAGGTAGCACATAGTGGTTAGCATTGGATGGATGACCTTCTGGTCATCATTCTTCCAAGATACCATTCAAAACACCAGCTTGTTTTTCCCTGAAAGCATCACATCAACAGCTACAGCACATGCAAGTCACTTGTAGGAAACCAGACTTTTAAGTGTTTTTCACTTTTTTATAGCAACACACATTAGTTGGAGAGAGCAGAAGAAGAGTAACTGTGAACAGGAACACTAGCAAAACCCCTCAGGGGTCTTGGAGCTCAGACTTAACTCTCCTCTGATTTTACAGAGGGCACAAGGACTCCAGAACAAGTCAGCAAAAGTTTTTGCCTTAAGAGAAGACCTGGGAGTGTGGTAAGGGGGCATACCAAAATGTCTAGAAATAGCTGATGAGTAGGCTAAAGACACTCATTCTTCTCAGAGGTGTCAAGTGATTAGAATCAATGTGAGAATTTAAATATGAGAAATTCCTCTTTAAAATAAAATTTTATTTTATTTTTTGTTACAGTGAAGGTGGTCAAACACTGGAACAAGATGTCGCACGCGGACACGAAGGGACACACACAGAGGCCAGTATCAGGATCAAAGAGCAAAGAGCCAAAAGCCCAGGCCAAAGGGCCCGCTTCTTTATTTTATACACTTTTAGAAAACCCCATGGATTGGAGAGTGAAATTACCACCCCTCAACCACATAGGTCAAAGGAGAAATCCATCAAATTTCTCCGCCTTAGGAGAAAGAATGAAAACATCTCAGGCCGTTAGCATAACATGGCTTATGTTTACAGAAAGTGCGTGAGAACTCTTAACTACAGAATTAAAAACATTGAAGAACTGTGAAAATCAAGGCAACACAGGTTTTCCAACAAGACTGTGGAGTTTTTATCAAACTGGGCATGACCATGAGCAACCTGCTCAAGGCCTGAGCAGAGGTGTAGGACTACACAATCTTCAAGGCCACTTCCAACCTTACCCATTCTGTGATTCTGGTAAGTTTTCCATGAAAAAAGCGTTAAGGTCAAAATCAGCTAGAGGCTTCTTTAAGAAGAGATGCTGCATTTTCAAGCATGAGGTTGCAACAGTCATGAGATGAAAGGGAAATAGAATGGATTTTGATGTATTTTTGAGACTTCTTTCCCCATGTCTTTTTATCAAATGATAGGAAAATCTAGGTTCTGAAATTAATGCATTTAACAGATAAAAAAACCCTGTTGCCCTTAACTTTCAATACTCTCTTTTATCTATTTGCTAAGTGAAAGAGTAGGTGGAAGAGATGTAAGGTATGATGATGAAGGTACAGGTCAGTGGGACGTTGTGAACAGAGGACAGCAGTGCATTGGCATTTCATTAACAGCAGGCAGTGAAGGATCAGGAAAAGAGTGAAGGGTGATCAAAAAAAGAGCAATTTTGAGTGGAGAATGGTAATGCCTGAGAAAACGAAAACACTGCAGTATGTGATAAAGCCTGGGAGGAGCAGTCTGTGCACTGCCGGGAACAGTCAGTCACTGAGGTGACACAGGCCAGGGAACTGAATTTGAGCAAAACCATCCTCAAACAGATGGACTGAAACTATGCACAGGCAGCTCTACTCTGTCATCTCTTAACCTAAGGCTAGGGAGTAAAGTGGGGAAATGGATTATGAGAGCTTTTTTGGGTAAGCTGATGGAATAAGACCAGGTAGGGGAAAAAAAAATCACAGCCAGCTGCATAATAGAAAAAAATCTTTGCCTAGGCACACGACTTTCTGCCCACTGCCATTTCAAAAATATCTTACGGTATCACACCTCATCTGATCTTGTCAGGGACATGGTTTTCCCAACATTCCAGCCTCTTGAACTTGACATGGTGCCAGAAAGGACTCTGATGAATCCCACCTATGTTACTATTTCCACTTACCTTTTTTTTATTTTTTCCAAGTTCTTCATGTGCTAGAGTGCCTTTTTATCACATTCTCATGCTATAATCTCATTTTGGAGAAACACAGACCCCAAATATTCTGTTAAATATCAAACAGCTGTTCAAGTTCAATTTAAATACAGCAATACCATCAAGTCCCATGGGACTGCTCAGGGCACTTATTTAGGTCAAAGTGTGAAGTGGGGACCACCACAACTTTGATCATCTCTCCACTCAAATATAGGGATAAAACAGTGCATGCCCCAAGAGCAGGCAGCAGAGGAAAATCAAAGTAGCTCAGAGAACCATGCAGAGCCATTGCCTTTCTTTTGTAAATTTACATTTGATGAATCGTAACAGGAATATCTTTCGATGTCAAAATGAAAGGCTGTGTTTGATACAGTATGAAAACCCTGTCTGAAGTCTGGAGTGATACTGTAACTGTGATACTCTAACTATTGGAACTGTTACAAAATTTGATAGGGACAGAGGAAGTAGTATTACCTCTTTAAAAAATTCTAGATATTTGGCTAAAAGATACAATGAAATTGTGACTGCAGCCTGTGGGACAGAAGGGTTTTGTTTTTAAAATGAGAATACACAGTCTTAATGTAGTGTAAACTATAGAACTGCAGAACCTATTATGTGGGTTTCTGGTCTCCTGCTACCTTTCCCTTATAGTCGTGAGTCTTTTTATTCAGAGCTTGAATTATAACTAAGAGAGAGGCTTTGCGTTATTCGGTCTCAGAAGATGTTTATTCTTATCATATCTATAAGCAAGGCCGCACAGCTGCAGCAGTGAAGTTAACAAGGCAGGAAAGGCAGAGAAAATTGTCTTGGCTAACAAGGCCTTTTATACCTCAAACTGTCCAACTAACAAATGCCAACTAATATATTTATACTTTTAATCCAGTAACCATTCACCTATGTTCTGCACTGCGGATTTTTTCACCCAATGACAGGACACCAAGAAAGGTGAAGAAGAAGGAAAGAAAGAACAAAAAGCCAACACCCAAAACCCTCCATCTTGTTGCACACCTATATATATATATATATTACTAAATTTCTACATTTCTACACATTTCACACAGTGAAATTTTACTTACACAGACACAATCCCAGTGTTATCACACAATTTAGGAAGTCTTTCCCAAGGTCTCAGGTCAAATGTACTATGTTTTTGGAAATCACTGCCTGTCAGCACTGAAAGGCTGAGACTGTCAGAACCTGGGGTTCCAACACTATTAAATCTCTTAGTACACTGTTTTACTTGATTTTTACCAAATGAATGTAACCTTTTTGCAGGAGATTTAAAAAGTTAAGTCTTCTTGTTCTAAGTAAAGGCATACTGCAGATCATAGCAAATCCTTTTTAACAGTGATTAACTTCAGTGTGGTTTAAGTGTGGTTGCAGTTGTATAGGCAGGCTAAAAGCAAAAAGCTGTACTTTTTAAAAAATGCAAAATCTAAGATTGCTGGAAAAATATGTTTTAATATAAATGTGATTAACATATGTTGTGGTAGAGGTTGCAGGGCCAGACAGCTCTGAAGCTCTTAGGTGGTGGCCAGCCCCCAACTCCTGAGAGGAAAGGCCTCGTCCCCCCCCTTTCCCACCAGGCACTGTGTCTACCTGGCAAGCCTGGCCTCCCACTCCGCCCCTTCTTACCTTACCCAGGAGAACTCCCTTCCCCTATAGGCTCCTGCCTCCTCGCCACTCCCTGCAACGATCCCCATTAGCTCTCATACCCTGGTTCTGCCAATGATCCACCCCTGTGCCCTCAGATCGCTGGCTCTGTAACCCCATATAATTCTGCACGTGAGTTTGGCCCGTCCTCTTTTGTGTCCAGCCTCCCTTCGATGTGGTTCGTGCAGTTGGGAATAAAAGGTCCACACGAGATGCCCTCTGGATTCCTTGTCTCTGGTAACGCATGGGCTATCCTAGCCAGGGTGTCAGCGTGTGTTTAGCGCCTGCCATCAGCATGGATGTGAAAAGGCTGCCAGCTAGCATGCTGTACTGCACCACCGGGCTGACCCCCTGCCAGCTGTCCTGCCAGGGACAGCTTTCGCGCATAACACGGTTGCATTCCACCCCCCACACGCTGCGTTAAACACTTTTCATGGAAAGTTAGAAACGAGATTATAAACTGACGTAAGCTGTCTTCAAACTTGTTTTTCGAGTCTACCAAATAAAAATGTATCATCTCTAAATAAACAACTACAACACAGTTTACATTCTCTAACTTCTGAAACTCATAAAAAGTACATAAATTATTGTGACGCATATGCCATCATCCACATGCAAAGTGCCACCATAACCATTTGAGCTATAATAAGTATCATCTAATTGTGCTTAAACCAATAACCCAGTGAAAGAAAATGGCATCCTGGTGGACAACTGAATGTAAAGTTCTTGCTCCTTAAACTATTAAATACTAGAAGGCAGCAATTTTGGGCATCTTGTGTCAAAATGCCACTGAAAACAGCAATTCTTAATGTTTCAAGCTACGTAGTTTGCCTGTGTGGTGGGTTGACCCTGGCTGGACACCAGGTGCAACCAAAGCCACTCTATCACCCCCCTCCTCAGCTGGATGGAGGAGAGGAAATATAACAAAAGGCTGATGGGTTGAGATAAGAAGAGGCAGCAATCACTCACAAGTTACTGTCATGGGTAAACAGACTTGACTGGGGTAAACTAGTTTAGTTTACTACCAATCAGACTGGAGCAGGATAATGAGAATACAAACTAAATCTTAAAAACACCCTTTTCCGACCTCTCCCTTCTTCCTGAGCTTATCTTTACTCACACTTTTCTCTACCTCCACCACCCAGTGGTGCAGGGGGATGGGAAATGGGGGTCTGCAGTCAGTTCATCACGTTATCTCTTCCTTCTCAGGGGTGGACTCCTCACACTTCTACTCCAGCATGGGGACTGTCCCATGGGCGACAATCCTCCAGAAACTTTTCCAATGTGAGTTCTTGCCCCGGGCTCCATGAACTGCTCCAGTGTAGGTTCCTTACATGGGGTGCAGTCCTTCAGAACAGATAACTCCAGCATGGATTCACCCCAGGGTCCCAAGGCCTGTCAGAAAACCTGCTTCAGCACAGGCCCTTCCATGGGGCCACAGGTTCTGCCAGGAGCCTGCTCCAGCATGAGCTTCCCACAGGGTCACAGACTCCTTTGGGCATCCACCTGTTCTGTGGTGACATCAAGTACTGGGTCTCTAGGAATGACTTAAACTATTCTCCAAAGATTAATTATTATAGAGGAACAAAGATTTGTTCAATCTAAGGAGACTGAATGCTCATACAACTCAACAGGCCTGACACAAAGCTTAAACAAAACTCTTGAGCTTGGAATAGCTCATATTCTTCTAGTACTGCAGTGAAGATACACCAGAAAATCCCATACTGAAAAAGTCACTGTTTGTGTCTGTCTTCCACATATTTTTCCAAATCAAAGTTTTTGGGTTAATTAGGATAGGGCTCCATGATTAGTTTAACTGACCTAAAACACTTCTCCATGAACTGCAGTCCCATTTCACTCTACCAGGGAGATGCTACCATTTCCTTCTCTTACAGTTTTCTTGTTCTGACTGGATCAGCTCCACCTGCTCAGTCTCAAAACATCACAATGCTCCCTCTCTCCACAGAGGGGTAGTGAGAACGCAGTTTGTAGCACAAAACAAGACTAGTCTTCTATTAAAGCTCAAATTTTTGTCCTCAGACAAGTGAATGAAGATTTGAGAAAAAAAAGAAATAAAGACTCCATCATGCAGGTAGAAAATATTCTTTTTATACTACTGGCCTCAGTAGTGACAACCGGAATCAAAACCAGTACATTCCACCAGTTTTAGAATCATGGCCTTTCTACATTCATGCAGCAGTTTAGAAGAAGCTATGTACAAAACAAGGAAAGTGCTTAAATATAGCAGCAGTAACTCTTCAAGCAAAGATGTATAGATGTCCTTGAAAATAACCTGCACACGATTGTATTATCAGTGACAGCACCGAGATGATATTCATGCATTCAGGCACAGTCACAAAGCTTGAGTTTGGTCTCCATCCTGCTGTTGAATCTAAACACAAAAACAAAACCAAAAATCCACAATCCACTATAGCTGGGGAAACTGCCTGTGGAGGTAAAGTAGGCATTTACATTTGTGCAGCTTTAATTAAAGTTTAATAAAAGACAGTACATTGGAGATTAAACATCTTATCAAAAGTGAGTTTACAGTCCAAATGGAGTTGTTCAAGTGATTGAATAGGAAGATTACGGTAGTTTCAACTCTTGAGGACAGTCAAGCACTGAAACAACTTTCCCAGGGCCATACAGTCTCCACTGTTGGAGGTTAAAGACCAGACCACATGAACACCTAAGAATCGTGCTATGATCTTGCTTGGAGAGACATTGGCATAGAAGACATCCTAAGGTCCCTTTCATCTGAATTATCTTAGGATGCTAAGCTAAATAAGCCCAGCTTTAGTTTATGCCAAGCCTTACTGTGGTAATTTTAAATAAGCCTTTAACATAGCAAGTACTAGAAGATAAAGTTGTTTTCAAATGTCAGTGAAAGCATTTGAGTATAGGGTGGAACATATGTAGGATTCATGTTCTCAAAAGCATACACCAACACACATAAGATGCCCAAATATATTTATTTAACTCTTAAAAAGTATGTTACTCTTTAGAAAAAAAGACAGCCTAAGAAATCTCAATATAGATTAAAGTATATCAAATCCTGCATATACCCAATTCTGATGTTTACTTAAACATCAGCACCATCAAACCCAGCAAGACAAGACTTCTGAAGTCAGTAGCAATGAGGTACCAGGACAGAAAAAACCCTTAAAATAAAGAGGAACTTCAAAGCCTTTGAGCCAAGCAGAGCCAGAGTTCCAGAACGCATTCAGGAACTGTGAAATCTCTCTAATCCTTTTGAAGTTCATTTGCTGCTGAAAATACATGTGTTATAACAAAGAAACATAAGCATCTCAGTATACACTTACAAACTGGTAAGCCAGTTCATCAGTTCAAAGCAGTCAAGAGAGTACAGCACTGTTCTAAAAAAGACAAAGACAGAGCTTGGGGCAGACAGGCTGACAGATTAGCAAGAACCAGTTAAGCTGTTTCCCTCAAGACCTCTCTCCTTGCTCATGGTATTCAGAATCATCTCCAGACAGAAGAAAAAAGAAGCAAGCTCATCATCACAGGACAGTAAGATACTTACTTTTTGTACTCTTGGTAAAGTTTTCAGTGTTAGTGCTTGAAAAAGTTAGTGGATGTTTATTTCTGGATGTGCATAGGGGTGAGGTTACCATAACTATATGCCAGCAGTACAACTGTATTCATTAATGTGTTTCATATGTAAAGTATTAGCTGAAAATATTCAGCCTTAAATTGCTGGAGATGCATTTTTATTAGTATCTTTATAACCATGTCTTTCCCTTGTTAAACACAATTTAACCATCTTGTTTTTACTCAGTGGTAAAAGCCATCTACTCCACTCAGTCTTAGTGATCACACTATGAAAGATACCTCCCATCTGTCATTGGCCCCTTCAAGATTTCTGGGATGTCTTGATCCAGGAGAACTAGCAATGAGACAGATCCTCATGGTGGGGGATAATAAATAGGGACAATTGTGCCGGTGAGAAGGCTCAAGTGGGACATAAATGGTGACAAAAGAAACATTTAAAGGTGCAAGAGTCTATTCAGATAAAAGTGAGTCCTATTTGGAATGTAGCATATGTCCTAGAAGCAAACTAGAGACTGAATGTTGTCTTTGTTCCTTTTTAGGAGTGTAAACACTACCTTATGTTCTCAAGTAAGAAGACACTAATCAGACTTAGATGCAGACACTCAAGCAAGTGGAATGATAACTCACAAGATACTCAGTTTCATGATAAACAAGAATATGTAAACACCCAAATGAGTCACCAATTCAGATAGTACCAGACACCCCATATGGATTGCCACAACACAGCACCATAGCAGCATTTTGATTTAAGGCAAAGTCTTGCTGCTCATCCCATAACATTTACTGAATGGTGGTAGCATTAGCAGCACTGTGATTTACTCTCTGCTTTCAATGGGTCTAGGTCCAGTTTTGGTTTGCCCACATCATTCTCTTCATTAGGAAAGGTCTTGTAATTGGCAAGGATGTTTTCCACCAAGAATCGAGCAGCTTCGTCTATGTTGATGTTGTCCTAAAAAATGTTGAAAGCAAGGAAGTCAGTGATTTTTTTTTTGAAACAGCCACAACATTTCTATTAAAAAGCTGTCCAAAAAGAAAAGACTTCTTCAGTCTCATCAGCAGGACACAAACAGTTTAGGTTCAAGAAGTCACACTTTTTTTTTTTCCTGAAAGAAGTTAGCAGAAAGGTTTGAGACAAAATTATTCACCCATATTACAAATCGAATATTGACTCTAATCTAATAGGCAGTCAGGGGAATGAGTGTCACCTGCATTTGGAAGGTTCACAAATGCCAAAGTGCATTTCTGCCTCAGGAAAGATCCTAGGCAATTACACCATCTGTAGTATTGTCCTACCTTTTGGAGCTTTTTTCCTGTTTCTGATGGAGTTTGGATATACTTATTTAAAGTGCAAAAAAGGATCTTTTCCATGAGCCTCAAAATCACAACTATTTCCAAGTGCCTCATCTAGTCACTCTGCATATTCTTGTGCATACTTTGAAAAGTACCTTCACATACACTCTAAAGAACATGTGTGTGCAGGATACTTAGAGATGTACTTGTCAGAATATCCCAGTTTCTGAGGGTCCAAGCTGGTCTAGTGCCAAGGAGTCTCTGGCCACTGGTTTGACCTGGCTGGGCTATCTGTTAGCACAGGGATGCCATATTCAGAATTGCTCATCTTTGGTTCCAAAGGAAATACCAGCCCAGTATATTACTTAGACTTAGTATATTATTATAGACTTAGGGTCCACTTATCAGTTCTAGCAGAAAGGCAAATGCAGATTAATAGGATATTTAAGTGGGCAGGAGTTAAAACCATGAACTGTTTTGGTATGCTTAGAAAACAAGAAAGCCATCCTAAATTTTTGCTATTTTAATGACAACTCTTCAGAGTACTAAACAAATAAATACCTAAGCTAGAACTGTTATTGTCTGGATTTTTCTCTACACCAAGAACCTTGTTTTACATTGTCCCATCTTAAATGCCACCTAAAATGCAGTTGTCACTACAACTTCACATTAGATTTTGTGCCAATGTTACTTGCATTTATTTTTAGGCCATAATACAGTTTGTACATAGCAGTGTTACAGGCAGGTAAAGCTCCAGGGAAGATTATACCAAAGCAGAATCTTGGTATTCTGAGTATAAAAAGCCTAAGAAATAGAGTTTTTAATAACAGATGGGTGAGTTTGGAAATATTTTTTCAAATGCAAACAAATTTTTAGCTAATTTATCTAATTCCTTTCACTGCATATCCTTCTCTTAAAGCTACCAAGATCAACTTGTTACTTTGTTTCTTATATTCTTGTTAGAGGCTCTTTGCTTTTTAAGAGTTGTCTAAACATAATTGTGTAACACTTCAGCAGCAGCACTTAAAGGAAGTAGGCAAGCCAAGGGAAAAGTGGCACCTTGAGGCTTATCTTACTTTATAAACGATTTATCAGCCAGACCAGTAATCTGGTCTGTCAGCCACACTGGCCTCATCTAGAGGAGTCCTTCATTTTAAGAATCAGTTGAGCTTTAAAGAAATACTGGATTTCACTTCCAACTAAGCTGCTGCCAGTTTAATCTGTGCATTGACAAAGTCTGTAGACTAAAACTGTAAAATAAATGAAATTACTCAAAGTTAACTGAATAAACTAGCTGTCTTTCTTAACTTAAATTGCTATACAGAACAATTTGTTTTTCTCCAGTTGAGTCTTGACGTTGCCTGATAAAATAGAAAAGTGCTTTAGCAACACCATGGATAGGTAGTAATGAGTAAGCAAATAGCTTGTTTGCTTCACATCTTGCTGTTTCTACATATAGCAGTGAAGGCAGAAAGTACATTTAAAAACCTGCACCTCAAGATTACCTGTATCTTGTGGACAGCTTGACCAGTATTTAGTAGTATAACATCTAAAGAATGACTGAACCTCATGCATGCAAGATGAAAAAACTTATCAAACTCAGATAATCAAGGTTTCCAGCTAGCTTCAAGGTCCTCTGAATTTACGGGAAGTTTTAATCTAAACCAAATATGCCTCATCTTCCTCAGGAGTGAAGCTAGCTTGCACATCACTTCAAACTTTTGCTGAACACTCGATATTTGACTGTCACTTCCTATACTTGATAACTTTATTTCCTACACAATTATATCCATCCCTTCTTATGCCAATACTCAAGGGATTAAAAATGTTTTTCTATTATACTCACCTTGGCAGATGTTTCAAACCATCCAACAAAGCCACCTTCTCTGCAGAACTGGTCCATTTGAGAGGGATTCTGGCTGCCATCTTTCTTCTGGTCACACTTGTTTGCAAGCAGAACAGCAGGGATGGGGCTGCCATTGGGAAGTAGTACTTTACTGTCCAAATCATGCTTCCATTTTGAAACAGCCTCAAAGGTGGAGCCTCTTGTGACATCAAAGACCACAAAAGCACCAACTGCCTCCTTGTAGTATACCCTGGTCATATTTCCAAAGCGCTCCTGGCCTGAAAGAGAGGACAGTCACAGAGTATACTTATAATGAAGCATGAACTGTATTCAATGTAAATAGACTACTGTACCAGCTTAATTCATAGAGGTTTGGCATTTGGGTCTAGTCACCTAGTTCATACAACATTGCCTCCTTTACGTCACATAAATTCATTGTAACAGCTATTATGTGTATTATACATGTCAAGTCAGATGCTAGAAGTAGTTTGCAATCCCAACTACCACTCAGAATTTTTCTTGAACTTATTTGTTGAGTAGAGTTCTTTGAGAAGTAATGCCTAAAAACACTACCAGCACAGCTATACACAAATCATTATTTCATCACAGAATATTAAGGCTTATATCTAAATCTAGTTACTTCAGCTAAAGACTTACACAAACTCAGCCTTTCACTGAATGATGAGCAACAAGGGGTTTTGCAAGCTTCAAGGCTAACAGCCTTCAAAGCATCTTCTGAAGAAGTCACCTATATTATAGATTTTTCCTTGGGGAAAAGTTCAAAAGGAGCTGCTAGCTTAACAGTTCTGGCTAAACCTGTTATCTTTGACTTCATTTTTAAAGTCTAAGATTTTCTCTGGATTAATTTTCAACTATAGAAGTTCTACAGCAATCCCAGCATTTAAAACAAGAATAGTTAAAGTACAATTATTCACAACAAAAACCCAGGGGAAAAAAAAAAAAAAAAAAAAAAAATTTCCCATAAGCAGAGTAAACTAAAAAAGCCTTTTCTTATTAAGTACAGCTACTGTAGCCAGAATACTCTAAATGTAAAATTAGAGTGTGTCAGTTCAGTTATTTTTCTGTTGGGAAGGTCAGACCATCATAATGTGTTTACATTTCAGTGTGTATAGCAGTATCAAGTCCTAGCACATTGTTTAGGAAGTCTTAGCTACTAAAATAACTTTCTGCATTGTTTGGAAGTATTCACTGGGAAAAGCAGTCCCTGCACTCAATCATTTAGTTTGACAGTGTATCATCACTTTGGCTTTTATCATTTAGTGCATATGAGGTTTTAGAATACATAAAGAAAGAGCTGTATTTGGAAACCTAGTTGTCCTCTGTTTATAAACATTGTCCTTTGATTAGCAAGGACAAACGGATACAAGGAGAACTGGTTGTGCTATCTTCTCAAAGAGACGGAAATTCAATAGATGAAGGAAGTTGACAACAGATCTTGTTCAGCAGTGTGCTTTTCTAGCTCAATTGCCTCATTTTAATGTCAGTACTTCACAGTATGATTAGCTCATTCCTTACAGGCACTTTCAGAAAAGGTTGCCTAAGCAGCTGTTGCAATTGCCTGAAAACAGCAGCAGCCACAGTAAAATTCCAGAGAACTATAAAGAAGCTGACTTTATTTTTGTCTGTTCACTTTAAACTATGATGCTGCAGAAAACAGCATCACTATCCAGCATATTCTTCAGAATGGAAATTACACATTATTTTTGTCACTACTGGCTGATTATCTTGTGTGAGAACAAGCAGGATCCAAGAAGAAAGCTCCATACTCAAAACAAGTTTTGAAGCAGCATTAATGCCATGGACTGGCACCAAGCCTGCATCTCTGTGACTATGCCTCTGGAAAAGCCACATTGCTAATACAATTCTCCTAAACAGTACACAAGTAACTCACATTGTCTCCCTAGCCTGGACTCTTATGCCTAAAAGAGGTTTTTAGTATAGCCTTACTACAAATTGTACCACTGACCACTGTTTCCACAAATCGAGTGCCATTAGGAAAGAGTCAGATCAGAAGGCTTTTACTACTTCTGCAGGTCAATGATGTCACATTTAAAGAAGCTTTACCCTTAGAATGCAGGGATTTTAGGTTTGGGAGTTTTTGTTTTGTTTTTTTAATGGAGTTCCACACTGTCAAATTTAGTCACATTAAGCCAGTGACTGCATAGGGCACCACACAAGCTTTGAGGAGCTCCTTCTCAGCCTCCCCATTTGTTTAACTGTCAGTATCACCACCAATTCCTGCCACATGGGAACACCTTGGACTGTGCTAAAGCACTGACTCCAGTGTCCAGCTCAGGCAAATATCCCTTCACACCACAGGACAGCCCCACAAAACAAACAGTGTAATCTCAAAGTTTAAAATTCCCTGTACCAATCTCAGTCTTCTACAGAAGGAGTTCTTCAATTGAGCCCTGAAATGGTCCAGAATTGAACACCACTCACTGTTATTTACATGAGACTGAACATGAATCTGAAGCAGCGAGGGAAACAGTCCCATTAGTCCTCCCTATTCAGTTGCTGGAGAGCTGGGAGGCTTCCAGGCTTTACTTAAGGGTGTAAGTTTTTCCAAACACTTGATGAGCATCTACATAAAGAAATTTAGTTGTATTGATTAGTTGCAGGAAGGGTTGCTAGAGTGTTACCAGAAGGAGTAGACACAGTATGATCACTACCTATGAAAGCTAAGTTATTTAGGAATTGCAGAAAGAGTTACCAGGCAGTCATCTTGTCTCAGACAGCAGTGCACACTGTACATAAACATGGCTGCAATCACTTAGCACAGTGAAGGACACTACCACTGACTAAATCCCTTCCTGCCTATTGCTCTCCCATCCAAAAAAGCTTTAAAGACAAAAAACAGTTGGCAAGGTGGCCATACTAGCCTCCTATAGCAATAACCATTGCTGGAAAATGCACAACAGCACATTTAAGGTGTACAAAAAGGTGAAATTAGTACAGCATTACATATAGCTTCCAAAGGAAAAAAAAAGTTACAAAGCATAGCTCAGAACCAGGCTTGAGGAGTCTAAACACCATCAAATGGCTTTTCTTAAAGAAATACCAAGAGACCTAGCCTTGGCCAGAAACTCTGATCATCAGTCAGGAACGTCTTCCCATTCCGTTTCCAAGAGAAGTCCGTCATTTTACCATAGCCCTCACCCACCTGGCCCAGCACCTTTACACACAGTGAGCTGGAGAGCTGCACTGGCTGTAACCAAGGTGGCCTGGCAGGTGATTCCTTGACACTAGTGACTTCTCATGCCCAGTACCTCCCAGCCTGTGTGAAGTTTTAACACCATGCAGCCATCTGCCACATAGGCTGTGCTGGAAAGGCAACAACTGTAGTTCTGCTGCAAAACTGAGTCAGACCGGCTGAACCCCTTCATGGCCTGACAAGCAGAACCCACTGTAAAGGGGGTTGTGCTGCTAACATGAAGATTCAGGAGTTCTGGAATAATGCAGAGGCCAGGGTTAGCCTTGTACAGTGGCTTCTCACAGTGTAAGAAGACAGCAGTTCTGCTAGGAATGGAAGTCAGCATGGAACTGTATGTTACTTGGTACTCTATAGCAGCCACAGTATAAACCATGGGCTTTGGCTGTCCACAACAATCATTTAAATCTTATTTCCAGCAAGCTCTTTTGATAGAAGTCAAAACTTTCTCTTGTAGTATGAGTTTTAGATTTAGAAAAACATTAATACATGTTCTTCTACAGTTTTAATTTGGGTGAAAGTAGAAAACTGATGTGCCTATCAGCCTGAAAGCTTCTATCTTTACTTACTACATTTAAGCTTTCTATTAAGAAGATTTGATATCTCTTATCCTTAAACACACACAAGCTCAACATCATTGTATTCTTAGAGATTAATGCCTTTTAATAGGTCAAATACAGCCCAATATGACTGCTGCCCTTTTCTAGAGTAACCCAAACCAGGTTATTGCAGAGCTGTTTTCACCTCTAGAATTCACATCCACTCACAATAAACTTGACCTGAGTATTACCTTGCAACTGCTCTTTCATCCTGTCTGAAGGCCCAGTGAAGATGGATATACTGTATTTCACACAAAGACAGAACAATAAAACATGGCCTACCCAAGAGGTAAGAGTTTTATTTCGTAAAAGGTATACGACATGAGGCAGGAAAAGAATTCAGTTTAAACTGAGTGGAGTTTCTTTATAATCCTGTCATTACTGGCACGGCACTGAATGCTCAGCTTCTTGTAGGGGGATACAGAGCATTCTAGATAGCCTTTTGAAAATTTAACAGGACTTTCAGGCAGAGCTTTTGCAAGCACTTTTCTGCTTACAAAAAAACCCAAAAAACAACAAACAAAACCCTCATACAAAAAAAAAAAAATCTAACTAGAAAACACTACTCTTCCAAATTCTCAAGGCTGAACAGCATTCTTTTTGTTCTTAAAACTAAATGTCTCAACTTCTGCCATGCACAGTTCAGAGATTTGTCATGCCCCTTCCTCTGTCCAGCAGGATACTTGCTATAGTAATTTTTCCATGTATGGCAATAGTGCTGAGCAGTACAGAAAGTGGATCATACCCCCAGAGGAGAAAAAGGCTAAAAGTTATCAGATTAAACTAGACTTAAAACCTCCAGTGTGTATAAGCTTAGAAAGAAGAGAGCAGGAAGACAACTAATTGCTCAGTACAGCAATTAGTACAGCAATGGAAAGGACATCACAAGATTAATCATTCTGGTAGGTCCAGTGACTAGGCATAAACCTGATGGTAACCCCAAAAGTATACTTTGTGTTTTAGTAGTTCAGGGGTAAATGAGGAGCTAAGCTACAGGACAGTCACAGGGATCAGAAGTTTAGATTGGGGGTATGGAAGTGACTTCATGCAATGCCAAGTTCTGCATTCTCTAACCACAGTCTTCACACTGAAATGACTCAGCACATACTGCTACCATATTTTCCAGTAATTGCAACAACCTTAAGTGAAATATTTGCACAATGACATTGATCAGGAACTAATACAGTTCCCTACAGCAGCATCCTACAGTGCTGAGCTTAAAACCGTGTTAGAACTTGGGAGCTATTCTCACTCCCCAGTTTACACTGTAATGGGGGTGAACTGTAAGTTAAAATATACATGAAAGAAATTATAGCCAGGTTTGACATTAGAAGATTTGTATTTGTCCTTTACTGCAAAAGATAAGTTATCATTGTAACCTTGCCTTAAAGTACATTTTAAAGAGTTTCTGCAGCAGTCTTTCCCAGTGTAAGGGAGAAATGCTGGTGTCCTGTTTATTACAGAAGTGTGAGTTATCATTGTAGCAGTTCTTGTGTATATTTAGCGAAAGATGCCCTACACTCCTATTATTTCACTCTCATTATTTCAACTCTTAACTCTTCCCACATGATGGGAATTAGGGTTAGGAAATGTACAAGTGACTTCTGGATATGCACAATAATGAATTCATTAGGCTTCCTTCTCCCAGACTACTTACTATATTAGTGAGTCAATATGCAGTTTATATCAACTAACAAGAACTTACTCAGAGTAAAAGGGCCCATCTAGAAGTTTCTCCAGCTATTCTTAATTGCTACGAAGGTATATGTTGGTTTACCCCTGTCAATACCAACAGTATAGCAAGAGTTCCCCTATCTTGTAAAAACCCAAGCTTTACCTTATCTGAAGCCACACAACTCAAAAGAGAATTGTGTTAGTTGAATTTAAAAACCTTAATATCTCATCAGGAACACTGATGGACAACTGGACAAAGTTCGTCAAAGTTTCTCTTTCAGATGAGATTAACAGTTCTGGAATCCTCCAGAAGCTGGGTCATTAATGAGGAACAGATAGATGACCAAGGGTTATAGAAGTCTGACAACTTCAAAAATGAACAAGTAGTTTCTTCCATAACAGTAATGTTAGTTCAAGCCATCTTTAACAGGCTAATCAGCTTAATGAGTAGCCAGAGCTCAAAATATGATATTAACAAGTTTGGTAGTTCCACATCAAAAAACCTTAAACTGTAGATGTATAGTCTAGACTGCAGTCACCCAAAAGTCAGTGTACAACTAGCTGAAGAGTTTTACTCCCAAGTTGTTAGCTGCTAACTGGAAGACCATTGCAATGAAACTTTGCAGTTTTTTTCCTGGACCAAATAACAGAGTTACCAAAAGTCTAACAAATATCAGAAAGCCCTCAGTTTATGAATAGAGTCAAGGATCTCTCACCAATTTTATCCTTCAGAACACTGAAGATGAGAATTCAAATAGTTGAAAAGGCAGTTTAAGTTCAATAGAAAGAAGGAATAAGCCACACAGGAAAAGTTTTATCTGTAAAACCAACCCAAAAAACTATCCAGCAATAACTGCAGTAGTAAAGAAAATGATCAACAGATCTAGTGAACCAAATTCAGTTAGCTCAAAATGTGTAGAAGTAGCCTCCTACCAGTGCATTTCATTCATTCTGCTTTTCTACCAACAGTTACTATATACTGCAGTGATCACAGGCATCACAGAATGCTTACTTAGCTATAGTGACTGATTGTAACAAACCATTTTTTAGTCTGGAAATACTTGAAAAATCTCCTTGCATTGTGAGAAGAGTTCTCAGATCAACTATTTACCATGACCACTAATAGTCACTCATGCCAAAGTTCAAGGATAGTCAGACTAACTCTGACTGCCAACACCATGGCTCTTAGGTTCTTGCTATCAACTATTCTGACCTTATTGACCAGCGTGCAAGCACAGTTCCAGCACTTAAACTTCAGTGCCAAACTTCACAACTAAATTGATTCAATCCATTTCTAGGACCATGAGACATTTGTGCTTTTATTCAATGTAGATGGTAAAAAAGACCAATTGCACAATAAGTGAAAGCTCTTTTTTTTCCAGGAACACCTGAGTGACAATTCCGTATTTACAATTCCAACTCTCAGCAAAGTTAATGTCATTCTGTGTGATAGATTTAAGCTAAAGCACCATCCAAAATGGCTGGGAACATAGTTCAATCCTCTAATTGAGTTAAACTCACCTAGGCCCTTCAAAAGCCACAGGCAGGAAAAGAGTACACTTTGGATGCCAGGCTGGATGTTTGGCACAATACAGCAAATACCCAGAACTGCCCTGAGGATGATTCTCCCAGTTCTCCAGACATCTAATGTACATTTTAGTGTTACCAGGGTCAGGTGTGAGCTGACTGAAGTTCCTTTTTAGAGATACATAAACATGTTACTGGCAAGTAACCATTGCTGACAGCTATCTTCCATCTCCCCAAACCAGCACATCTTGTCCCAGAACTGCCTTACCTAATTAGATTGGATCTGTTACTCTGCAAGAAGTAGGTTAACCAAACCACTATCAATATTACAGCTCCCATTCAAATGCATCTACCTGCTTTTTCCCATGGATCACAGCCATAGATTGAGAGTAGACAGACTCCAAGACTGTTAATACCAGATGGCTCCCCACTCCTCAGTCTTATCCATTTAAGCTGTAAGTGTAAAGTTGCCACATGTTAAAAACACGGAGGTGTTGAACTATGCATTTATTTAATGACATAGACAAGTTTGCAGATGACACCAAGCCAAGTAATGCAGCTGCCACACCTGAAGGACAGGATGCCATCCAGAGGGACCTGGACAAACTTGAGAAGTGGGCCCATGGGAATCTCATGAGGTGGAACAAGACCAAGTGCAAGGTGCTGCAACTGGCTTGGAGTCCCAACACAGCCTGGGGGATGAACAGATTGAGAGCAGCTGGGCCAAGAAGGACTTATGGGTGCTGGTGGATGAGAGGCTGCACATGACCCAGCAATGTGCACTTGCAGGCCAGAAACACCACTTGTATCCTGGGCTGCATCCAAAGCAGCGTGGCCAGCAGAGTGAGGGAGGTGATTCCGCCCCTCTGCTCTGCCCTTGTGAGACTCACCTGGAGTGTGGCATTCAGTTCTGGGACCCCCAACAGAAGAAGGACCTGCTGGAGCAAGTCCAGAGGAGGGCCATGAAGATAACCAGAGAGCTGGAGCACCTCTCCTGTGAAGACAGGCTGAGAGAGTTGGGATTGTTCAGCCTGGAGAAGAGAAGGCTTCAGGGTGACCTGAAGCCTTCCAGTACCTAGAGGGAGCCCTACAAGGAAGACAGAGAGGGACTATTTACAAGAGTATTTACTGACAGGACAAGGAAATGGGTTTAGACTGGGAGTAGGTTTAGATAAGATATTAGGAGGAAATTCTTCACTCTGAGGGTGGTGAGGCACCAGAACAGGTTGCCCAGAGAAGCTGTGGATGCCTCATCCCTGGAAATGTTCAAAGGCCAGGTTGGATGGGGCTCTGAGCAACCTGTGGTCTACTTCCATGGCAGCAGGCTTGGAACTGGATGATCTTTAAGGTTCCTTCCAGCCCAAGCCCTTCTGTGATCCTATGACATTAGCAGCTCCAGCAGATGTTAGAAACCTGTAAGTGTTATGGTACATCTAGCTTGACTTTTACTTTCCACCACTGTGAAGAAGTGGTATTTGTGGTTCTGGTGACAAACACAGAGAGGTTAAGAAGTGAGAATTACTAGAATATTGTGTCCTCCTGTGTGAGACAAGTACTCATAGCTTCACAGTGAAATAGCTTCACTGACTGCAGTACTTAGAGTTTCTAACACACAAAAGCAGCCTCAGACAATTACAATTGCTAGTGTCCTTTCTTACTAAGGGTGGTATGGGTAACTTAACTGACCACTGGATGGACCTCTTCCCAACACTGACCCTTTCCCAAATGCTTCAGAACAGCCTTCAGGGCAAAAGGCAGTTAATCCCCATTCAGCTGACTCACACTTTATTTTATGAGACAACCTTTGATCCTCTGGTTATGTCTATACTAGAAAGTTGCAGGGCGCAGTTGAAGCAGTTCTGTTGAACAATGCAGTGCCAAAGGCATGACACTGACAATATACTGTACATACACAGTATGTATGAGACACCCCGTAGTCACTGAAAAGTTACTGAAGAATATCAGTTTAAGTGCAGCAGTATTTAGATTATTTATATATCACAAAGTATTTCCACATGTTCATAGAAGTCACTATTTCATTCTGAAATGGTAGGAAGCAGTTTGCTTTAAAGTTCCATTGCACAACATAGCCAGTTTCTAACCTAACAATTTGTTAACTACATGAAATTTCAAAATCATGACTACTCTTTCTATTCTCTGTTTGCTATTATACACCGGACAGTCTTGTTCACTACCAGTGAAACAGCAAGAGCACTGAAATGGCAAGTGCTCAGAAGTTAGACATCTGATTTCCACCAGGAACTATGATTTATCAACCTAGCAGAAACGGCATGCCAGTCTCTCTCATAAAGATAGAATATTTTCCCTCAAACTGCACAGCTCTCACTGGGAATTTTACAGCAAGACTGAAACTTTTCATTGCTGCCTGTAGTCTAGGGCTAATCTAATGATTTAATTGTCCAAACTGACTTTAACAGCTTACTGTTCTATCTTTAAGAAGTTTAGAGGCGATACCCCACACTTACAGTTCAATCAGTTTTGTCCAACGTCACATGCATTTTATGCAGCAGTATGACAGTCATGTTTGTATGAGAAACCACCTATTTTTTTTTTTTTGCATCTTTGCTAAATAGCAAGTGAGAGAGAAAATCCCTGTTTAAGTACTAGATTTCAATCCCCAGAAAAGTCACAGTGCACCCAAGCTAAACAATTTCTAACTAGCTGTCAAATGCAGCATGTATGGAACAATTCTCCTTCATTAGTATTCAAAAAGGTTGACATAGTCCAATTAGTGCCAGCAACAGCATGAATTGGTACTTCCTACCTTGCTTTAACAAGACTTACCCACACAAGTAATCTGCCAGAGTTAAGCTATTTCATGCCTGACACCCTCTGATCCATATCCTTTGATGCGCTGCCATGCAGCCAGAGCTGCACTGGGTACTTCAATCACAGCGATGCTGCACAGCACTACAGCATTTCACAGCACACAGGAGAACAATTCTAAAGTCAGTTTGTCTCCTGAACAACTTTATCACGAGACTGAAAAAATGTTAATCTCTAAAATGGTCAATGTGTCATGGCATATTGTGTGTGATTGGAATTTTGTATCAAGTAGCTGCCACTTTGCTCCACCCAGCACTCTAGCCTGGGAGCATTTAAAGAACAAGTTCCTGTAAGCTGGTTGCAGTGACATTCAGAAGCATCTTCTCAATCTATTATTTGAAAAGCTGCTAAAATCCATACAATAAGGAATATTTGTTTTCATTACCTGCTAATGTAGAAGTCATGGCTACTGAAAGTTTGCTAGCCTTCTCTAGACAGTTAAGACATTTCTTTCTAAGCAAGCTCTATAAAGCCCTGAAATCCCACCATTTTTCAAAGGATAATCTCTCCATTTATCCTCTTGTTGTGTCTCCATAGCTATTAAAAGAAGAGATCTTTTAATATTGAACATTGTACCACAGCAGCTTGAGAAGCATGCTGCGTGCTTTGTCATCACTGCTGGTCATGCTAGCTTTAACACCTGCAGGAATTTCACAAGAGGTATTCCTATATTTTCATGCAAAAATATAAACAGACATTCCCTTCCTGCAAATCACTTCTTTCTAACATGGCGTATCACACTTCTGAACCTCTGAAACAAGTATGTGGAAGGAACGATTTACAGCAGACTACAAAGGCAAAGCAATGGTTACCACTGGAATTCATGGAATAATGAAGGTATCTCTGACAGCTGTGAGACTGAATCCAGTGGTCTCAATCACTACTGAGGGGAAGAGTCTTATTTTTTACAGCATGCTAATGTCTTTTCTGGAACCAGGCAGCTAAGATTGTTTTATTTCCTTTGTGTTATAAGCTGAGAATTACCCCTTTTAGCACTTGCCAACTCAAACTGTACTTGTGGATATGCACTTTGGTAACACCCTGTCCTAATGTGCATGTACAGAAAACCAAACTGGTAAGAGGCAAAGTGGAGATGTAAATAAGGTTAAGCATCAAGACTCTGAAGCTGCAGCTTCTGAAGAGGCAAGGAGAGTTGATAAAGCTTGATTTACATTCATGTAAATGCCATACATTAAGAGGAAAGTGTATATTCAATATTGTCTGCACCAGTTTGTCTCTGAAGGGCAACATGCTTGACTTGTCAAACCAGCTTAATTTCTGACTACTTGAGTCAGTATTATATGAAAGGCAAGAATTCAGTTAATACTTGCCTTCAGAAAAGTGGGTGATCCACGCAAGATTATTATTTCTGCAAAGCTTTCTAGTTTGTTTTATAAACTAATCCAAAAATTAGCTATAGTGAGCACTATATAGTATTTTCCCTCCTGTCTACTGTCTTGCACATAAGAATTTAGGTATCGTTTGCCTTTAAGGTAGATTTCCCCTGTCCATTTGATGTATACCCATCCAGCCATCCCTTATTCTCCATATCAGAGTACTAGGAAAGTGTTTTTATTGTGCTCTTGTAGGAAGCATAAAACTTCTGAGCAACTGCTATGTGACATCTGTTTGAAAATAAGGCTGAAGCACCATCTATTCCACAGTGAATAGAAGCTCAAGCACTAAGTGCATTTCCATTGCTGACAGAAATTAAAAGCATCTGTAAGATAAACACACTGAACTTTCTTTTAAGCCTGCACTAGATCAGGTGGTCTTCTAGGATCACATCTTTAACCCCATTTCTCATAGAACACCTTGAAGGCCTATGGGGAATTCTAAGCTTATTTCCAAGACATTCAAAGAACATCTGTCCCAATTCTCCCACTTAACTGAACAGTCCTGCCTTGCATAATCAAAATTACCACACTAGACTACCTTACAACACCAACATCAAGACAGTAGCATTTCCCATATGCTTATGGAATTCTATCAGCACAATGATTATAGGTTTAGTCCAAGATAACATATACAGTACTTTGAGTGGGTACATAAGATAGTACTAAGCAAAAGAACCTTTGTCATCATGAATGCTTTGGTACCCCACTGATAAGACATGGAAATTCCTTCATCAGACCAACAATCACACCTCACATGATAACATTTCATTAAAAGTGTATTTAAACAGAATTAAAAAAAAAAAAAAACAAAAACAAAACAAAAACATACAGAATGTTTGTAGTCAGAGACGTCTGAAAGCTGGAAAAACACCAAAGCCCCAAGTTTAACACATTCAGTACTTATTTGTATATTTAGCTGTAGAGCTCCAAGCACAGCAAGTCATTCTGAACTGAAAGCTCATAACCTTAATCCAGCTATTCCACAAGAGTCATAAGAAAGGACACCTACACAAGATTTCCCACAGAGGGGTGGTTTCTAGAAGGAAACAAAGTACACCTTCAGTTTTGTTTCTTGCCTCTACTGCCTCTATGTTCAAAATCTTTCTACATGAGCAGGCCTTCTGCCTCCCCTCCCCAAACTTTATCTGCTAGTCTTGCATGTTTTCAGTAAACACAATCCTTAAGTAAATCTTCCTTCATGAGATTTATATTTAAGCACGTGTGAGCAGAAGGCAGTCAGAAATTAAGTCAAGTCTTTCATATCTCCATGAGTCTGCAGACATAGTCACATAGAAAATTCTCCAGCCCTGACTGGGAGTTTTCTGACCTTCCTCAGCTGTAAGCAAAATGATAGCATTCCTACCTCCACACGAAGGCAGCTGCTCCTGGAACCTCCATCACCATATAAACTAGGAAATAACCTCACAAAACTTCCCAGTTTCTGAAAAAGCTCTGAGCTCCAAGTTCTGCATCCATTTCTGATGAGGTTATTTATGTGCACATTCTTCACTCATTAAGAGTATTTATAGTGCTGAGAAAAAAAGTACCCACATTTGGGGGCAGGTTACCCTGGATTGTCTTGCCTCCACCTTATGCTCACTTGTACCAGGCACACAGCTAAGCAATTTTTTCATGGTTTCTTTGCAAGAGTTGCCATTTTAATCCCTTCAATATGCATTGTGGCTAAGGACAAGTTGTTACAAGAATTCCTTGACTACTTTTAGAGACTGCTGCCTCCAAGTTCTTCATACTTGGGAGAGACTTCTCTGCAAAGCAACTGAAGCATACATGCCTCTGGCACAGAGCCAGGTATGGATAGGGAACAGCAAAAGTTTTCTGGTTGTTTCCCTATAGACTTTCAGGGATGTATCAACATCACTTAACACTTGCTTTAGACCTTATTTAAAAATAAATAAAATCAGTCCATAATTCAAGAAACAAGCTAATGCCCCAGTACACAGAAGCAACTTGGCAGCCTTTAGGACATGCCAGTGGCACAAGTGCAGACTAACTGGAATACAGAGGTGCTTGAAACTAGAGTTTTCACATGGAAGTAAACTATCTCACATAATGTAACAGCCTGAGTGCCTTTGAAAGTCAACCATGTTCATGGTTTCCTGTACTCTGTCCCATTTGTCATGGCTTCCTATAGATAAAAGCCTAGAAGTTATTTAGAAAGTTAACTTGCTCTTAACATCAACTCACATATCTTAACACTCATTTCTCTCCATAGAAAAGAGGGGTTATTCCAGCTCTTCCTCAACTTAGTATTTAACCAAAATACTTAATCTGATTTCTCTATCCTCTTGGGGACTTGTATATGCCTAAAATGAGTTCAGTTCCTCTCAAGGAGACACACAAGATTTTAGTAACAAATTTACATGCTACAAGTCTTATCATTCAACCCTTGAAAGCCTGTAGAGCATGTTTAGAATACCAAAGTACAATGATTCCTCTTCTGTTTGGCCAACTTCAGTCATGCTCTGCCAGATAAAGCATTACTTCAGTTTTAATAAATATTTTTACAAAAAGAATTCTAATTAAAATCCTGGAAGAACAATGCTGTTACAGCAAAGCTAATTCAAAATTCCTCAGAAAAAGCTTTAAAACCAAATTTGCCATTATTGCCATTCTTCTTGAGAAGCCATCTATGATCTTTCCCACTTCTGCCCTCTAGCAAACTGCATGTTCATACAGGCTGATGTGAGTGACAGTGATAGTCAGTGCGAGCACAAAAGCAGCAAACACTACTCAGTTGCTGGTCTTACTAGATCAGCTCTAAAGTGTCTATAATACAGAAAACCCTTTAAGCTTTCTTTCAGAATCACCTGACAGCTTCATCAACATGCCACATACACCTCCTGAGCAAGCTGTGGTCAGTGCAGTGCTCACTAAAACTGCACACTTGTCAAATAGGAATCTCTAGTGTATTGAAATAGACTATAAAACCACTTCCCTATCATTAAGAATTCTTTGTTTTGCATCTCTTTACCACAATGATTCATTCCTACCTCCTATATATTTTGCCATTCATTTATGCCCTTTGATCAAGGTGGTTAACCTGGTTCTAACACTCTCAGAATTTATCCAGAGATACATTTTTCATTACTTCACATGTCAAGATAAAAAAAAAAACCCAAAACAACAAAACACAAAAGCCAACCAAACAAAAAACCCAAGAATAATACCTAAGGGCACTTAAAGTTCCTGCACGAACATGCATATAATCTGTTCAGCTTCTTTCTTTATGCTGTAACCAAGATAATTTGACAGTGACTGATCAGTCTAACTCTCGAGGTTTTTCATCACCTTTATTCAAAAAGTTACAACCCGTGTCTAAAAACTAAAATGCCTGACTATGTCTGAAATACAAACGTCTAGGCACAACAGTAACTTTCCTCCCTCTTAACATTTTATGTCCCCTCCCCTTTGATGCTGCTGCAAGAATTTGCATTACTTCGTACCTTACAACAAGAGGGCGATTTTCAGCAGAAAAAGCATAGGCAGAGTAACACCGTCATGCTCTATTTGACAGAATTATCTAATCACCAAAAAAAAACCCCCAAAACAAACCAAAACAACCTCAGCTAGCACAAGAATTTGAAGTCATCCAGTAACCAGCTGCATTGCAATAAACAGCACAACATTCATCATCTTACAACCACATCAGGAACCAGCACAGTATCTGCATTATGATCTTCAGCTGATGCATGAACTACATGGCCAGCTCTTATCATTGACTTACACACAAAACCTTAGATTGCAGCACCCAGCTCTTTAAGGAAAGCTTCTTATGATGAACTGTTATGTACAAGCATTGATCTAGTGAAAATAACATCCCTTTCTATACTGTAGGGTTGGACTTTAATTCAACAGCCCTTTTAAATGCATCAAAATCAATTCAGAATGCCAGCACCATACTGCTTGCAGGGAAGTCACATGTAACATTACTTACCATAAGATTCAGATCTCTTCAAGAGATCTAAAGCCGTTTGTCTGCACACACCAGCAGGCAAAATTATCTACGAGTTGTTGAAAGCCAAAAGACAGCTGGGCTTATGAGTTAAAAAGGAATGACTATCACATGCTCAGACACCGTGCTACACTTCAATAAAATGCTTTAGAGAATATTGTCTGTGATTATAGAAGCCATCTTCTACCTGGTTCTTTAACTAGTAGCTTCAATATAAATCTGTTAACATCCTCAGGTATTTAGAAATACTCCTGATTGTATACATAAACAGCTGCATTCCCACGCTGAAGACTTCAGCAGCTTTAAGACCATCAAATAACCCTAATGGATACTCTTTATTTCACTAATTAACTCTCAAATGTCAAGCGCTATAGGAATCCAAACTGTTGCTGTCATACTGGCTAAACACAACCCCATCAAAAATCACCAAGATTACTTCTCTTCTTGGTTTTTCTTTTTTTTTCATTAGGCAAGATCCTCTCAGCCCTTTCGAAACAGAATACCCTAAACTAGACTTAGACTAAGAGTCTGGAGTGCAACCTGCAGAACAGTTGTATCTTCCTTTTTCATTCCTGCTAGGAGAAGACTAGGCAGGGGTTTCATACAAAAGTGTTATAAAATAGGAAAAATAATTCAGCGACAGGAAAAATTTTAATTCTTCAATCAATTTAATTCTTCAACCAATTTACCAAAAGCCTCCAGGGATTTATCAGCAGCTCTTAACTCAGCCTTCACCTAGCAGTGTCAAAAATATACTAAGGGCAATAACCAAGAATGAAAAATACTGTCTTTTGGATTTTGACATTAATGTATGGATGTATTGATAGAACTTCCCAAACTGTAAATAGGTTCTGTCCAAACTTTGTGACAAGTTACAGGTAAGTTTCTGCCTATCCTGTTGAAATAGACCGCTTTGGCAAAGCACACAGCCTACCCAAATCTGAGCAACGAAGGGCTGAGAAGTCAAACACAAGCATGGCAGCCTGCCAATAGCCTCCCCTCTTCAATCTTTGGAATCCCAGGCTCGCTAAAATATACCCAGAGGATTGCAGCAGTTTGTACTGATACTGTTAACTGAGTCACAGAAAGCTAAAGCTGATTGACAAAAGGAACACATCAGAAGAGAAAGCTTGCCAACATTTTGCTTGCTCTTCAAAACAGCAATTAGAAAATATTTTCATTTGCCCTACAGGCCAGCAACAGAAAGATGCATGGTGCATTTCTGCATATGGCAATAAGAAGGCTTTTTAGTTTGAGGAATCATATTTGAAGTGGTTTAGAGCAAAAAGACCAGAAGCTCATGTACAGCTGGTCTGTCACAGGGTTACAGCAGCCACATGTTACACTTCCTCATTTCTCAGCTACCGCTGATAAGCATACAGCTCATGGGAACAGTAACTACCAGGTTTTTCCCCTTGTGTCTTCCAGTAGCACAAGTTTAAACACTAGCGTTTGAAATAAAATCGACTTTTCCATATCCAAGGATATTCTGAGAGTGATAGTGAGGGATGAGGAGAGCTGAAGGCTAACACCTGGGTTGCACACAAAACTAGAAATGCAATACCAGTCAAGGTGATTACAGAGCTGAGGGACAGACTTCCTACAAGACCACAGCAAAACAGAGATTGTTCTGTGGCATTTAACAGCACAGCATAAGCAAAGTTAACCGTGGTAGGTATACAGTTGGAGTCTTGGAAAGAGATGTTAAAGAACAGGTTTGAATTATATATAGGAAAGGAATAATGCATGGATTCAACAAGTGAACAGGACTCTTCTGTTCCCACGTGCTCAAAGTATGTTTCTAATACACAAATTTGTGATTTGAATGTAGAACTAAGCATAAGAGAAGTTCCATTCCCTCACTAGATGTAGCAGGGATGCAAGCCACTTTTAAATTAACCAGGTGACTCCAAGCATGAAAAGTTTAAGCTTTCTTCCTTTAAGGACAATTCTGGCTGTTTGAGTTACCTTTAACCTGTAAAGCATGGTGCATTAGATGCATTATAGGGCCATAACACTGAATTAATTTCAGCGGTAGCCATAACCAAGACCACCACGGCCCAGACAGCAGGTCAGGAGGAGTAGTATGAGCAGGAACACTCCGGAAGCCCTGGATGCAGCAGTCAGAGCAAAGCAGCTGTTTGAGGACTGCTACAAAACCCTGGGCCAAGCCAAGAGCCCCACGAAGTCTGCTAACGGGAAAGCGCAAAGCCCGCAAACGGTGAAAAACTTCATTCCCACATCAAGACCTCCCCCTCTACTTACGCCTCAAAGGCAAGAATGAGACGTTGCTGATAACAGGGGCAAGACGAAAACCAAGAAGGCAGATTTCACAGCCAAAACACGCTTTCCTCCGCAGAGGCCGTGCGCCGGGCCCCCGATAGCCGGGTTCACAGCGCCCTCGGGGCGCACCCTGCCGGGAGCAGCCCGCCCCGTCCCGTACCTGCGATATCCCAGAGCTGCAGCCGCACCAGGGTCTTACTGTCCCAGTTGATGACTTTGAGCGCGAAATCCACGCCGATGGTGGCCCGGTAGTGCTGGGAAAAGAGCTGGTGCACGTAGCGCTTGATAATGCTGGTTTTGCCCACGCCCAGCTCCCCGATCACCAGCACCTTGAAGAGGTGCTCCCGGCACTCCGGCGCGCCGCAGCCCGCTCCTTCCCCGCCGGCCATCCTCGGCCCTCGCTCCCTCCCGTGGAGTGCGGCGGAGAGGCCGGGCTGCCGGGGCCGCGGCTCTCCCGCTTCTAAACTTTCCCAGCCAGCAACTTTCCTCCAACTTTCTCCAGCCGGCTCCCCGCAGCGCCGGCCCTCGCCGGGCGGGGGAAGACAGAGCGGGATGGAGAGTAGGAGGGAGCAGAGAACCCCAGCCACCACCTGACTCCAGTCACAGGACACGGAAACTCCGCGGGCTTATAGCGGCCCGGGGGAGGGTGGCGGGAGGGGCGGGG